>VDFB02338952.1:0-20777 GCA_007258455.2 Sequoia sempervirens | reverse complement strand
CTCAAGATCCTTCAAAAAATTTCACATTCACTATTCACCCTATTATGAAACCTTCGATCGACAAAAAAATGGAAGAAGTTTTAATGACAAATGAGGAAAACTTGAGTGAATGGTATGATACCATATTCAATTATTTGAAAAGTGGTACCTTTCCTGAGCCAACAACCAAAAACCTCTGTGCTCATTTACGAAAGCTTGTATCTAAATATATAATCCTCGCCAATGTGTTGTATCGGAGGTTGTTCAATGGTATCTTACTTAGATGCTTAAAAAAATCTGAGATACCTCTAGCACTTCACCAAGTCCATGAAGGTGCTTGTGGTTGAAATTTTGGAAGGAAAACTTTGGTTCAAAAACTTATCCATATTGGGTATTATTGGTGCAATATGGAATGTGATTTCTTTGATTATGTTCAAAAATGTCATAAATTTTAGGAACATAGCAATTTGCATCATGCTCTTGCTAGTGAAATTCAAACTCAACTTCCAATATGGCCCTTTACAGTTTGGGGATTACACATTATAGGAAAATTTTCACCCCCTTCTTTTGCTGGACATACCTTTATCATCACTACAACTGATTATTTCATAAAATAGGTAGAAGCCATTCTCTTCGATCTACAACAATTGAGGTAATATGTCATTTCATCCTAGAACACATTATTGCTCGCTTTGGACTCCCTTCCGCATTAATCTCTAATAATGGTACACCATTTAAGAAAAATGATGTGAGAAATTTTTGGAGACCTTTAATATCCAACATTGTTTTTTGATGCCTTATTACCCACAATCTATGGCCAAGTTGAATCAACTAATAAAGTCCTTGAACAAATTTTGAAGAAAACTATTAATAAAAATCATAGGGATAGGAACACACAATTACACTATGCACTTTGGGCTTATCGCACAAGTGTTCAATCTTCCACAGGGACCACACCTTATAATTTGGTCTATGGTAGTGAAGCAATAATACCCTTGGAGTTAGAGATTCCCACACTAAGAATTTCTCTTCAAGGAATTGTTGACGATACACACTATCAAAAACAAATATTACACCAACTTGAGATGCTCGATGAACAATGTATTAACACTCTTGAACATCTTCAAGCTTATTGCAAAAGGATACATCACCATTACAATCTTAATGTTATCCCTCGATCATTCCACAAGGGTGACTTAGTTCTATATACTAATCAGTGCAACATCAATGTTGACCCAAATGAAAGAGACAAATTCAGTTCTAATTAGTTAGGACCATACATCATTGACAAAACTTTTGGGTCTGGTGCATACATGTTAACAAAACTAGATGGCACACTCCTTAAGGAACCTATCAATGCCGCACATTTACATCGGTATTATGTCTAACCCCTTTGAATAGTATGAATGACAAAGCAGTGTTGTTAAAGCTATTGGGTCATATCCTATATGCTTTTACATTGCTTTGTTCTTGACAAATCAATCATGCATCTGTCTAGAGCACTAAAGTGATTATTTCATTTATTAATTACTTTAGGTTTCATACTATTCACATTCCTCTTGTGTGTTATGACAAGTTAGATCATTAATACATTTAATTTAACATAACATACTTAATCATCATGTCATATCTAAAATAAACTGTAATAAGTTTTAATTAGATCATATAAGTCTTGTTTTAAGTAATCTTCCAAAGGTTATTTAATTAATCACATCACTATTTAACATTAAAATACATTAAGACAAGTCATTAAACATCAAATGATCATATATATATATCCAAAGTTTTATGTACATATCATCACAATATACAACATCACTGAGGTCTGTGGGTACTCAACCCCTCGGACTCTGGTACCTATGATCCAGTAGCAGGATGTCGAGAGACAATCGTATATGATTGTGATCACGATCCACCAAATCTGAGTGCAAACTCTAGGCCCTGTATCTATCCAAGGGCCACCTGATGCTCCCCTGCTATCTACTCCCTCTCCGCATGTAGCCATGCTACCTTTGCCTCTAGTCTCTCAACCTTTGCTAGAGTTTGGGATGACTATCCTATAGTTTCAACTCAGCGGAGTCATCTCCTCAAACTCTCATATGCTGCCTGTAACCTCGCGAATGGTCTAAGTAACTCTAGATCCTCCTCCACGATAGGTGGGGGTACATAATATGAGTCCATATCCACCTCGTCGATGGATGATGATACTATATCTGTAGCTGCTTGATGGTAGAGCTCCCACCAGTCCCTCATCACTCTTGCAAGGTAGAAACAATACACAATCAGTGCACATCATCATGATATATATATATATATATATATAAAGAGCATAAGCACTAAAGTACACTCATAAAATAAATATCATCACCTATACCTCTGGTAGGCTGAGTAATATCAACATCATCCTATACAGGGGCATGGAAGATGTTCTAGCCTATCCACAACTGTGGGTACTGATGCCTACTATAGCTACTGCTTGTGATCTCATCATACAAATGGGAGAGGGATCTCCCCACTTGTGTCGATCCTCAGCCGCTGCCTCATCACTATCACTCAGGGGTGGATTCTCCTCATCCTCCTCCTCATACTCCTCCTCCTCATCCTCCTCCTCTCCCTCCTGGCCATCATAGTCCAGATCTATAGCCTCATTTTACTCATCATCAATGACATCAGTGAATATGTCTGCAGCCTTGTATTATGTCTCCTTGGCCCTATCCTCTCTCTCATCTCCCTCATCTGGAAGTGGTCTTGCATCTCCTACATGCTCATCCATCAAATATACTGGAGATGGTTGTGATACCGTCCACCACTCCTCATAATCCCATGCGGCACATACATTGTCTGTGTTGGAGACTGGAGGCTGGTTGTGATCTAAGAAGTCAGAGTCACTCTCAGAAACATGGTCTAGAGTGAGCCACATTGTATCACCTAGTCTCTGGGAACTCCGCACTGACCTCCTGAAAAAGGATCGTGCCTGGGGTGGCATTTGAATATGTCTAAATTATCACATGACTCGATTGTAGTAAAAAGGACATACTACATGATCATGTCGGCCAACTAGATATCTATCTAACTACAGTCTCCTCAACCATCTCATGTGATCTGGCCACTGTAACATCAATTAATAAGGTCTCCATAAGATCTCATCCTCCTTCAGTCGATCAAATTGCACTCTCCAAAAATGAAAATCCCCATACTTCCATAACCACAGTAGAGGATAGTCGAAGGCCCGAGGATACCCCATTGTTGTAGCACATGGGAAGCCGATTGGTCTAGTACACGTAATATGCTCCAGGAACCACATCTATAGAAGCGTGCAGTGCACCATGCTGTCTACCTCCCGAAAAAAATTTGACCAAGATTATAATACAAATGTGCTAGGATATATCGACCCTAGACATATACTATACGATGCTTCGCCATCTCTTGAATCAAATGAACTATTCCTCCCTCAAGGTGCGTTGCCCGCCCATCAGGGACAAGAACTAGTTCCACCATATGCATCATGATCCGTCTAACCATTGATGCTCATGAATAAAGTAACATTTCTAGGTCTATTCGCCCTCTCACTCACTCATCATGCACTGGACTACCCAGACAATATTTCATATCTACCTTTTGCTCGTAGAAGGTGCAGTCTCTCTCAAAATTTACCTGCTCTCCCCAAATTGAAACATGAAGAATATGGTGTATGTCCTCTAGGGTAATCATCATCTCACTTATCGACAGGTGGAATGTGCATGTATCTATGTCCCAGTGCTCATAGAGCACCATCAACATTGCATTGTGGTACCTCATGGGGGACATGAGGTATGCCAAATAGATGCCTACGACTTGCATGTGCTCTGTCTCCTCTACTAAAAGTGATGAGGCTAAATCTCTCCAAAAGCTCAACTACCTACCCCCTAGCTGTTGCCGTGAACAGGTGGGTACCTATCAAAATCACACAAATATGCTCTAAAAATTATCTAATATCTTTTATTTTTACTTTATTCATCATGAAAGTGTAATAAATTTCATCTAGTGTGCTTTCCTAAAGGCTCTAGACACTTTAGAACCCTTTTGGGACACTTTGCGAAGAAACAAAACACTTTGCGAAAAAGTGACACTTTGTGAACAAATGGGACACTTCGCGAAAAAAAGGGGACACTTTGCAAACCTTTTTTCCAAGATCCTAAATTAACCTAGAAATGCATAAAAATCATTAAATAATTGCATAAACACATAACATAGGTAGCATAATTGACTCACCTCGTGATGACACTCGTCGTGTGCCACCTGGTCTCTTAGAACATCCAATCGCACAGGCTTGTAGTCTCATCTGCTCAACATACTTCCATCTTCACTCATCACTCTCACACTACAAGAAGGTAAAATGAAATAGTAAGTGACAAATTACTTCACTTTCACCTCTTTTAACTCTTTTCATTCTTTTTACTCTTATATATAAGCTTAGGGTTTTTCCTATCTTAAGAGTCCATAAAGTACTTTCTATTCAAAACACCATAACATGTGCTAGGGAACTCTGTTTTCAATGCCGTTTGATGTGTTGGAATCATGATGCCGCACCCGACATCATCAATTGTCTATCATTATATGGCATGGTACTTGGATATGTCCTATGATATGATGTTCCTTATTCGATGTGGCTAGTTTGCTACCTTGATTCCACCTTCGTAAAGCAAGTAGAATCAAGGGGGCATATATCTACCCTCAAATTCAATTTCTAGAAGTGGCATAAAAGGATTTTTGGACAACTAATGAATTTGTGTTGTAGGATATAGTTCCTAATGTTTTGGTTTTGCAGATAACTACACCGGGGACTTCATTCTCCCATCTTTTGAATGAGTATCCTTTTATGAAGTAAAGTGCACTATTTAGAGTCCTTTATCTTACATATGCACATAGAGTCATATGGGCGCTAAAGTGGGGGCTAAGTGTGGACATGGAAATTGTACTCCTTTGGAGATAGGACAATTTGTGGTCTAATTTAGTCCTATTTTAGACACCCTTGCATCAATCACCCCTTATAAACTGCATTTATAGGCCCCTATTGCTCACTATTTTGGACTTTAAGGCCTATTCCACTCACAAATCATGCAAATCCTGAAAAGCAACATTCAAATCACTCAAATTCCACAAAACCCACCTCAAAAACCCCTGGTGTGACTAAGTCGCCCAGGGTGGCGACTTAGTCCCTTTTGAGATATTTTTCACTTTTGAGTGGGAAAATCACCGACTTAATTCAAATTTTGTATGGATGTCAGCCTGTGAAGTTAAAATAATGAATAATTAGGTGTTAATGCCTATAAATGCATGTTTTAAGGTCATTTTTCACAACATTAAGTCATTTTCAACAAGCAAATTCAAGAGTCAAGAGTCAAACATCTTTCACAAGAAGATTCATTAGTCTATCTACTGTTAGAATCCAAGATCTGAAATGCAAACCAGAAAATAACCTTCAACAAAGAGAAAAACAAAAAAGTAGAGAGATTGCATGAAGATGTGCAAATTGATATATTCGAAGTACTATAATTACAAGAGATAATTTGTTTTATAAAAGAAAATATGCATAACCCTAATCTTATCTTGAGCAAAAATATAGCTCAACAAGATAAGGATAACAACCTATAACCTAGGAATTAAATAATGCCTAAGTAAACTTATGTAATGTGTAATTAAATATTAATTACACCAACACCCCCCCATAAGTGCAACTTAGGGAGAAGCAGATTATTATGCAAATGATGTGAGATGGGTCCTAGCAACAAAGGCCTAATCAGGTACCCATTTACAAATGCAAAGAGAGAGAAAACCCAATGGGAAAACCCCCCTTCAATGAGATGAACTGCTACAAAGAATCACTGGAAGAACTCTGATGAAGCAACACTGGAACCCCAAATCCGGAAAGCAAGGAAAGATAATTCTGTTTGTAAGAAACCATAACGGAATCACAAATGCAATAGTAGACCCGATGCCAAGGAACACTAGAAACTCACATACTGGATCAACCCTGGAATCTATAAGCAACAATAGATGAAAGGATGAAGCCACCCATAATGATGACAAAATATGGAAGTTGTGTCCTCGAAGCCAATGCCAAACTGAAACTAAAACTGCCCCATAAGACGAGTACCATCAAGATTCTGGAACATTAACCATAAAAAAATGTCCTTCAAATTGAGAAGGATCTGAACCAATGTGGATCAAGAACCATAAACTCCCAATGTGAAGTGTGAATCGATGCAAACCAAAGATGTGTCCAGCTAAGCAAGAAAGAAGCTAAAAGAAACAACATGAAACTAGAAAAACTCATGCGAGTTGTCACCAATATTAAAGTGTGATGCAAGAACCCCCCCTTAATGGAACTTTATATTAGTTCATTATTACAATAACCCAACGATTGTAAAAGGAGAGCATGCAAAACATGCATAAACAAGAGAGAAAAAGTAAACCTAGCATATGAAAAAAAAAGGAGTGCATGCACAAGAAAAAGTTCACATCTAAATATCTGATAAAAAATAGACCTAATATCTGTGTAGAGACCGAAGCCAGCTTTCCAACGCCACGAAAATCATGAAAAATGGATAAGCGAGTCAAAAGATGTCTCCCAGAGTGAAAACAACAACATATGATTTCTGAGGCTGAAAAATACATTAAAAAAAAAACCAAAAAATCAGACCTGTACCATTGCGTAGAGCATTGAACCAGCTTTTTGACGATATCTCATTTGCAAAAAAACAACTCCGTAAGCCCAAGTTACGCCCATTTTCGTGAAAATGCTCCAAAACTGCCCAAGTAGTCCTCTAGGAGCCCTTAGGGGCTAAAAAAATTCGGCCCCTAGTTGTATGTAGGACCAGGGGCTCGTGCACAGGGGGTTGGGCCGAAGTACTTGGACATCGATATGACCGGCTTGGGGGCTGGACCGGCGCAGGGGTCCTAAGCTCGAGCGTTGGTCGCCCATAGGACCCTTCTTAATGCAAATAAGCCAGCGGGGCTAAAGTTGGTGGCAGAGTGGGTGGAGATTGCCAGTGGCGGTGGTATGATGGTGGCCGGCGGGTGATGTGGCTGATTTATATGGGCGGCACACAAAAAACCATCGAATTTTTGAATTTTTGAATTTTTGATTTTTTTTTTTGATTTCTGAGCCTCGAAGAACATGCCTGGGGGTCGTATGGCCCTCAGACATATTTTTTTTCCTCCCCAGTCGACTGTGTCCAAATTGGACAAATTATATATGAAAAGAAGGGTTTTTGGGTGTTGTGAATCCAACGGCGAGGTCCATTTTGGCCCAAAATGCTCTGAAAATTAGGTGACCCCTAGATCTCTTAGAAAAATCATTGAGCTTGAAACCCTCACAGTTCTGGCAAACGGTGACCAAAATGAATGAAATAAAAGCCATTTTTGACTTTTTCCAGCACTCTGAATCCAATAGAAAACCCCAAACTGATCCAAGACGCACAATACATATACTCAAGTAATGAAACCCTCGAGGGACCTCGAACGAGCTATGCAATGTATTCCTCAAAAAAAGCTGAGAAGGGGCTGCAAATCAAGGCTCTGATACCATGTTAGAAACCAAGATCTGAAATGCAAACCAGAAAATAACCTTCCACAAAGTGAAAAACAAAAAGGCAGAGAGATTGCATGAAGATGTGCAAATTGATATATTCAAAGTACTATAATTACAAGAGATAATTTTCTTTATAAAAGCAAAGATGCATAACCCTAATCTTATCTTGAGCAAAAAGATAGCTCAACAAGATAAGGATAACAACCTATAACCTAGGAATTAAATAATTCCTAAGTAAACTTATGTAAAGTGTAATTAAATTTTAATTACACCAACATCTAAAACAAAGTTGAAGCTTTAGGGCAACAAGTTAGGGTTTTGCAAGTCTTCAAGCTCACTTTTTCTCTAAGATCTCACACATTTTATCTTTATCTTGTTCTTTATTGCATTCATTTTATCTTTCTGCATATCACAATGTGTTTTCAAACAACTTACATTTCTTAGGTTTTTCATTAATAAATAATTTCTTCTGTTGGTTTATTGCATTTAGACATTGCATCTAGGCATATTTCATCCATCCTTGCATTGATTTTGAGTGTAGACATTGCCTATTTTGGCCCATCTTTCTCCTTTTAGGTGAAAAACCCTAGAAGTGCTAGAAAGTCCTTAGATGCCAAAATCTTTGTTTACACGTAGGATTAAGACACATTTCACAATCTTGTCTAATTATATCTCTCATATTGCCTTTATAATAAAGGCCTCTCATATTCAATGGATCAATCTTGTATCCATAATCAAGCAAGCTATTATTATCACTTTCTCTCTTATGGAGGATATTTTTGTCTTGCAGTTGTTCCTAGGGTGTTGGGAGTTCACCATTAACTCATACATGATATCAAAACTCCAATGTTGCAGATTCCTTCCTAGCTTTGAGGGACACATCTTGGCTTAAAGATTTTTTTGGGTGCATTTTGGGGTTTCAAGGACCTTGCAATTGAATCCAAGGTATCACAAAAACTTAGGTTTGTTTTCCCTTTACTAAACTTTGTTATGTTTTGTTAGATCTACAAGGGGTTTCAAGTAGGGTTAATGTTGCTAGACCAGGAGGTAGCTAAATTTTTGGAGCATACTGGACTAAATCTAACTTGGACATCACATTTTGAAGGCCCAAAAACCTAAAGATCGACTATCGAATCATTAAAATTTGACACTTTGTCCGAGGGGTATCAAAGGTTGTTTTTTGTTGTTAGTCACATTTTTATATGAAATTCATACAGTACAGATCTGTACCCTACAAATATGTCATACCGTACGACATCACTATCTCAGTCTATAATCTTTGGTATATTGGGTGAATATCCTCGATATATTCCTCTATTATACATGGCATATCTACTTTGCGTACATGGGTTGGTCAATTGTCATTTCATAGGGTACTTTGTTGGTATAAAAATTATCAAGATTTAATATTATTAAAAATTTATTTTAAAACCCGTGTTGTAAATATTTTACTAATGGCTTATGGTCACCAATGGGTTTGGCTTAAGTGCTTAGGCACGAGGGTTTTAACCTACCCACCCCATAGTTAGTGGTGGGGATTTCTCAAAGCCATCTATTTAGTTCTAGATCACCTGGGTGATCGACGACCAGCCCCAAGGGCCTTAATTTGACCCCTATAGCTAAAATAAGTCATTTAAAAAAAAATTGCTATAACTTTTCATCCAAGAGGTGAAATCTTGAAAACAAGATACTGTCAAAAATTTGGCTCTATGAATTTTCATGTGGTGGAAGTGATTTTTCAAATTTTTTATGCTTGATTCTTGTTGATGCCAAAAAATGGCAAGGTAACAACCCAAACTTGGTTTATGGGGGACCTTTTGCGCTAAACCGAGTGACCTCCGGATTTTTAAAGAAGTCAACTTCTTTTGTGAATGGGGTTTTGGAATGGGAAAAGGAAGCAAATATAAAATAAAGAATCTGACTAAGGCGATACACCAAAATTTAGATAAAAGGCACAATAAACATATCTTTTGGATATGATCTAAGTGCCTGTTTACCAATTTACCATGTCCTAGAATAACAAAGATTAAAGATTGTAGCATGAACAGTTCATTTAATGACATAAAATAATATCCCGCTCATTTACTGAAAAAAAGAGTCAAAATACATGTTTTGAACCAACAAACTTGCAATCAAATTATAGAAGTACAACAAACAAACCATTCAAACAAAATGGCACAGCATAAAGTTTATCAATAGCATAAGAAATAGAGAGACCGAACAATGGCACAATCTGTGAATCTTGCAATAATTTAAACAATACAAAGGCCTGGTCTCTCCAACAATCTTATAATTCTAAAACTAGCAAAAAACATATGATCTTCAAACTTGTAATCTAAAATATTGGAACCTTGGACCTGTGGAAATTGGAACTTGGACCCTTTCTCCAAAGCAAAAAGCAATATTTATAGCAAGCCTTCCACTGCTTGGTAAGTAGCAACAAAAAAGATTCAGAATCTGAGCAATGATGTCGAGGCAACAATTTCCCTTGGCCGTTGTAATAGAAAAGATTCAAAACAAAACATTTGGTCTCCCTCCATTCAGGTGCATCTCCTGTGAATGATGGCAGCGGTCCAACAAATCCTCATGCAGACAAGTGTCACCCTTTAGAATAGGTGGTTTAAAAATGTGGCAGCATCCCGCGGCTCATAGTTCACTTCATCCCTTGCGTTGAAGAAGTGTGCGCTGAAGAGACGCATGGCAGCATTTCGCTACCCACTGTCGATCTTTCCTTCCTTCGTTGAATGCTTGCACAAAGAGGATACGTAGCAAAATTTTTACTATAGCCATTGCTTGTGGGGCCTACCAAATCCTTATGCGAATGGAAGCTACATGGCATGCGGGCGGGGGCCGATGGAAGAGCAAAGAGTAAATTCATTCAGAGTGCGATGAGAAAACACATAGCTGGAGTCACAGTAATAACCAAAAAGAAGCTGATGAAAATTGTTGAAGGAACGAGTTGGTACTTAGCCAAAATCAAATGCGAAGGGAGCATGGTGAATTCCAAATTCACAGCTTCTAACAACTATCAGGGGTGTTTCGCTTTGAGGAACATGAAACCCAAAATTTTCTCTGGTTTGCAAACCAAAGCGCCATCCATTGGCGATGGAATTAGAGCTTGGAAAGGGCCGCCTGTAGAGGCAGCCAGTCATTCTTGGAGGATCTCACTATATTGTGCAAATTCTCTTGCGCCCCGCCTAGATCAATCGTTTCTTTATAAGGCAATGCCTTAGGTAAACCGACCCCTACTTCACAATGGAACAGTAGCTGCGCAAAGGGATGAATGACCCCTTCAATGTCTACTGCAGTAGGTGAATGGCTGAAACTTAAAAAGAATTTGGGTCTTGGTCCTTCTCTTCAATTCTTTCTGCAATCTATTTGACCATGGCTATCGACCCATCTTCAAAAAATAGAGATGGCAGACCCATCTTACTCAGTCGAGAGAAATTTTCCCACATGTTATCTATTGTCTGGTTTAAGGTAGTTGTGGCCACTTTAGTTTGCTGCAAGGCCGAGTGGCAATGGATAAACTTGTTTGCTGTTTGGGCAGCAACATCTTGATCTTCAATCCTTTCCTTTTCCAGGTCTTCATAAAAAACTGAATATAGCTTGGTCAACAAATTCTTTGCCTCAGGCACCTTCTCTGAGATGAATCATGGTAATTTCTCAATCATCCTGTGAACCTCCTAGCTCAATCTGGTTGCCTTCGAGATGAACCAAAGCGTTGGCTATAGTTCTAGGAAGAAAGTTTTAATATTTTCCCAATAGGAAATATATAGCTACCGAGCTAAAGGGATAAGATCTGGCCATGCGGAGGAGGCTTGAAGAGATTTCTTTAGAGAGGCGATCTCTGCATCCTTTGAGTTGATGGCCTCTGTTAATTCCACATTTCTCTTTTTTGCGGATGCCATTACTCTTGGAAGCTACTTATCTCCTTATACCAGCTCTCGGCTCGGGAGTGGTTGGCCAATTCCGTGTCAACAAAGGACTTTTTCTCTTGAAGCTCTTTCTCTAACTGGGCCTTTTGGTCCTCAAAGTCCTTATGATTCTTTACTAATTCTTGCTCAGATAGAGTGCTCTGAGCTGCCAACTCTTTATCTTTTTGCTGCATATTTTGCTCTAATGAAGTCAATTGACTATGATATTTCTGGTTCCTTGCCTATAGCTCAATTAGTAGCATGGGGTCAATGGACTGGGACTTATCAAGTTTCTCTTAGAGCTCGCTCCGCTCTGACGACTCCACTCGCACTTTGTTAGACAAGTGCGCAACCTCAACTTCTAGTGATTTCTCCTTCGCTTCTAGGAAACTAACCCTTTCCTTCATAAGCTTTAGCTACTCCTTTTTCTTCTTGATTGATGACCATATTTTAAAAAGTTGGTTGTCACCACCCGTTGCGTTTCCTCCATGAGTTCCACCTTATCCTGCAGTCAGGCTACAATCAGATCAAGCCCCATGGCATACATGTTGCAATCGCTCGCCAACATCTTGCCTTGTGGTTTGGTAACATTCAGGTACATGGTGGCAAATTTCAACGTTTGTTCCTCTTCATTGTAAACTATATACACTTTGGGCTTCACATCCTTTTTATCATCCTTTTCTTTTCGCTTTTGGATCCTGAGGGCTTGCATTTGCTTCATGGCATCTCCTTGGGATATGAATTTGGCTGGTGATTGAACCAGCTTGCTAGCAATAGGTGTACCGGGAGGTAGGGAAAAAGGAAATACCCGTGTAGCGGGCCCTTGTGTTTTCTTTGGTGGGAGATTGATAGTTTTTGGGGAGAAAAAGGGAACTTGCCATAGTTCGGTTTGGGAACTAGTGGAAGGGCTCATCAATTGCAGTGATGGGGTGGTCATAATCGAGTCTGTTTGATGGGAATATTGGGTTAGACTCGAGATAGCAGAGGCCATAGGGGTGCTCATGGTGGTTGAACTCTCGGAAAGAGGAAAGGAGAGATTGAGAAGTGGCAATCGGTGTTAAGATAGATGGCCTAGTCTAGGTGAATTGGGAGAAACCTCCCGCAAACATTGTGGTTGGGGTAGATGAAGTAGGGACAAAACTTGTAGTAATGGGCATTGCGGGAATAGAAGAGGAAACCAAAGATTGAGAAGTAAGAAAAGTGGAAGCAAAAATTACCTGTTGACTAGACGTGTGTGGTGCTTCGCTTGTCACTGGCTACTTACTTAGTTCAGGTTTCTGGCTTGCCGCGAGCACTTGGCTTGTGGAAACTTCTTGTGATCCTTCCCCCAGAATAGCCTTAATGCATTGCCGCTTAGTGGGCGAGGATTCCTTGACCTCCACAGTCTCTATAGCTTTTGGTTGTTGTTGGGGCACTCTTGTGATCTTGGAGGCCTAGGTGAGTGTCTGTGAAGCCCGTGATGCATTCATTCACACATTTGAAGTGACATAAGCAGATTGCCCTATACATTTCCTTCTTTGCTGGGCTGAGGATGTTCATGTCTCAACTTCCTCTTCTGCTTGTTCTTCTCCTTCATCGGGGTCATCACCTACACTAACACTTGAGTCGGAAGCTTCGTTCTCTTCATCTCACAGCCGTTCAAACTCTTTATCCTCTTTTACACCTTCATAAGGTATATCGGGTCATTTTGTTTCCTGGTGATATATCCAAAATGCTCTAATTTTTTCATTAGTCCATTCTTCCTCATTCTACAGCTTATTGTACAAAGTCTTCTCCATTTTATAGTTTTCATCATAGTCTACCACAATGAGATAGAATTTATGCCATGATGGCCTGCTGTCTTCTGTGAGGATATGAACCAGGTCAACCAACATTTCATTTTTATCTTCTAGCGGGTTGTGTCTCCTTTCCTAGTAAGGCTGAGGGCTGTGAGTTACCTTGATGTGCTCATATGGTAAATAATTGAAAGGGTTGTAATCCCACTTGTCACAGATCATTACCAACCCTAAATGAGCTAGTTTATCTTGCAAAATCTGATGTGTCTACTTCTTTCTTAGAACCACTGTTTTGAAAGTTAGCGAACAGGTGAAGAATCCCTTCCTCTTGACACTTTTCCCGCTACAGAAGGTAATATCAATGATGCATGCCTGCTGGAACAATTCCAAAGCCAACACTTGATTAGTCACACATGTCAAAAGGTGGAAGGGTTCCCCAGTGAAGCCTCGCATTTAGATGAATATAAAATCTGCTCTAAAAAACCAGTCACACTTTGGAGTGAAATTTTGCATGAATTATGTATGAGTCAAGGTGAGCCTATTAGCATGCTCCTCTCCCAGTAAATCTTGCAAAATCAAAGTCAAGAAATGATCCAAAAATGTGTAATAATAAAAAGTAGAGGAGAGGAGAGGGGTCCAGATAGAAACTGGTTTTCTCCTACCCTTCTCATCAAAGATAGTGTTAGTTGACAGACTTTTCCTTTGAAAATGAATGTAGAAAATGACTCAAAACGCCCAGAAAGAAGGACAAAAAAAACTAACAATTGAGTCACTTGCAATAGCAAGTGCTCTCTGTTTATTTTACAAGGCACAACTACCTTTGAAAGATATGTAATGAATGAGGAAATGGGGTATTCTTTTGACCGGAAAGCAGAAAAGGAAAACTACCATCTACCCATAGCCATGAAATAGATGTGAAAGATTAAACTAAAAAAAAGATGGATGGAGATAAATGACACAAAGTTCCTCTATGCTACACCCATAGATAAGAAATGAGAAAAGAATGAGCAGAAAATTCCCCTCTAACAGATGAATTATTTTGAATTCAAAGGTTCAAAAATAATGCATACATAGTTCAATATAACAGAACAAACACTAAAGAATAACTACAATGACACTAAGTTCATTTGCAATTAAAGAGAACATGCAAAAATGCACCAATTGAAAATATCCTCTTTATTCTCCAATATCAAATAATAGTTCACAGATCCAAACTTCCGCTATAGAAAACTGTGTTAAAAGAGAAAACAAAACTGCCCCTTCCCCTGTTCCCAGAATAATAGAAAAGGATCCCCCTCTTTCTGTTTTCAAATTACATATTTATAAAATCACCTAGCAGCCTCTCGGTTTCCCCCTTTTTATCCTCCCCGGAAGTAATTGTTTCTTGACAGCCTCTTTATATTCCTTTGTAGTGACTTTCTTTTTCCTCTTTAAAGGTTTCTTATTAAGTCAATCTAAGATGACTTAATTTTTCTATATTATTTGAAAAGTGACATTACTAAATGAAATTTCCAATTTTATAAGATTTGCACATATATTTTCCATGTCACCGAAAGTATCAATATGCATCCATCTTCCTGATAAGGCTCCACCTTAACCATACACATATGTTTAGAAAAACATGGGATCAATTTCCTTGGATCATACTGCAATACTTTTGTGCTGAGTTGGGAAATTTAGGTTCTCTATTTCCCTATCCTTTCATTACTAATTGTCACACAATTTTTATGTTTTGTATCTTCTATTTTCTATATCTTCATATTTCTTCATTGTGTGAACTTGATTTCTTCAATAACTCTTTGGTCAAGAAAGATGCAAAAATTGCAGTCTCATCCTCAGTTTTGTATTCCTTCAGTGCCATGATTCACTTCAACTGCAGGCTTTCTCTTTGGTCTTCTACTTGTTCATTGCAACATTGAACAGGAGTTAAGACCTTTACTCCAATTTTGTATCGCTGGAAAACCTTTAATAGTTTCTCTCTTCAAATGTTTAGAATTTTTTGTTAGCATCAAATCATCCATTTCTTTAACGCTGGTTCTTCGCTCAGTAGAGATTCTTTTTATGCTACCTCATTCACATCATTTTTCTCATTTAACCATTTGATACACTCCTTTGGTTGTGTTTGGATTGATAATATTGATGTAGACATTTGAATAAAAAATACCCTGCCTTGGAGAGTCAAGTTGCATCTTTTCACGAAAATTACCCCCTGAAGGAGAGATATTGGTGAAGAGGATTTATGTGATGTTGGATAATATTCCTCGATTGTAGGGATTCACTTTACTTTCATACCTAGAATAGAAGTTCTCGTATGTGGTCTGATTTATGCAAATTAGGTAACTGTGAAATGCAGCAAGCCCGCCAACGAACCAAAATTCCATACCTACTCCAATAACTTTGATTGAGAGTTTCTAAAGCTTTCTTGATAAATCCATTTTGTTCATATCCTGCAATTACTGCATTCAAAGTTTGAGCGCCATTATGCTTATGTTGGTAAAGGAGTCAGGAAATCACGACTACTACGAAATTTTGAACTTTTCATTGTCAATTGTGGTTACTTGACCATCTGGAAGCTCATAACTCTTTTCTAATGTTGCTTCACTTCTTAATAGTTCCATCTCCTTTTCAAAATCCATTGCAACATATGCCAATTTTTCCTTGATGCCTCAGACAATTTCGCGTTTTGTTGTAGTGGCGAATGAGTAGCCTCTCTCGGTAAGGATTTTGCAAAGGGATTTTGTTAAGTCTCTGCCTGCAAGGTCCATTCTATATATTGCATGAAGCATAACATAGCCTTCATAAATGGGCACAACATGAGTGACCCCATTTCTAGAGTCCAACACAATACCTGTAGTTCTTCCACTGGCATATAGAGAGAGCACGGCTTGGGAAACACCAACAGGTTCGCATTCACATGAGAGTTTTTAAGGCCTTTTCAACGAGATCATTTTGTGCACATACTACAATCATCGCATTCCACGGGGTTTCATATCTTTGAGGCATTTATCAAATGGTTCAGGCGCCAACTCCATGCTTCCACATCTACATACATGTCTATCAAGGCATTTCAAAACATAATATTGACAAAATCTACTTTCTATTATACTTTGATTATGTCCACACCCTGTGATAGTTCTTTTCAACAAATTTTCTTGGCGTGTATTCGGCCACAACGTTGTAACAATGACGCCTTAGGAAACCACAGTTCTTCGAGGCATTTTTGTCAGACAGTTCATGCACCATATCTATGCATTCACCTTCTGGCGCGGCTTGGAGGGTGTTGGAAACAATCGTAGAATCGTGGATTTTTACATGTACCAACTGCATCTGTTCTAAAGTTTCTAAAACCTTTTCATTATATCCATTTTGCGGATATCTAACAGCCATGGCATGCAAACATTAATTAGATTTGTTCGAAAGTTTTTAAAGCCTTTTCAACAAATCTATCCGCAATCATTACAGTCCATGAGAACTCATTTCATTGAGCATTTTGTTAAACAATATCACGGCCACAGTTTGCAACTTCATTCATCGGAGCATTCCGCATTAAAGTGTCTAAACCAATTCATTCTCTTGGTGTATATTCTGCAATGGTACGGAACATGCATCGTTTCCTTGTGATGTCACGTAGTCGGGGATTTTACTAACTTCATAACCTTAACTTAAGGATTTTAGAATTCACACAACCTCCGACATGAATGGAGTCGGGTGATCGAGGAAATATGTAACCTTATAACCAATGTCGGGGATCTTTGAGGTTTTAGAACTTGGAAAACTCCCGACACTTAAAGACTGGTAGGGCCCCCAATAAACTTTAAACTTAGGGTGCTTGTGTATTGAATCTTCATCTTTTTAAAAATATCCCATCAAATGACTTTAATAAAGTCATCCATTTTTATAAAATTTAAAACGATGGCATTAATAAAGTCTTCTTAGACTTTATGTGACATTCACAATTTCCTAGTTCTTCAAATGAACAGGTATATGACCTTATGAAAAATTCTCCGATCAATGATTAATTTCCCAATCAAAGGTAAACAATCTGTTCCTTGGAATTACTCTCTGAAGTTGATCAAAATGATAGAAACGTCTTTTATTTATTTCCCCTGAAAACATGCTTATGTCAAAAAGACGGAAACCTCCATATCTTTTGCAAAAAGGGCTCTATTTTGTACAAAATTTGGACAACATGATGATTTGAATACTCTGAGCAAAACCCAGAAACCATTTAATCTTCAACAACCCAAAAGTCAAATTTTGACTCAAATTGTCAATCACGAGCCGAAAAATGTGAAGCTACAAATCTTGTAAATGGTGAAGCATATGAACATGAAATCTTGTCAAATTGGATGAAATAGGAATATGATTATGCCTATAAGAGGAATTCTCTCTAGTTTGCATAGATTTTGAAAAACAATTGTTTTTGGAATTTGGCAGTTTGGTGTGTATACAAGAACACACAAAATTTGAAAAAAATAAATAAATCAAATTTCAGGGTAATAGATAGATAACTTTAACTACTCACAAAGAAGTTAGGGTTTTGATATAAAAACATATAAGCAAGATAAGAGACAAATATGAACTTTCGTTTAGTTGGGTATTTGTTAATTTGCTCCAATATCTTCTTTGAGAGGAATTCTCCAAAATCATACCAAAAGTAAGACTTCTATCTACAGAATTGGAAAGCTGGACCTAATTGAAAAGCATGCACCTCTTGGTCGATGTCCAGACTAAACACAAATGCCATAATTGAAAAGGCATCTTGCAAATCCTCCTTGAAAGCACCGTGAGGAACAAAAATCCTTGGCGACTTCTCATGGTTTGCTTCAATTCTTTCAGTTTCTTCGTTGTAAAATTCCAGGGACTTATCCCTGGTGCTCCATATATCATTTCCTCGCTTAGGAGTGAATGATTCCACCTCCATCCCTCTTTGTGCAGGGTCTCAGATGCACAACATATACCAGAAGGTTGTCGGGTTGATATTAACAGACAGAGTCCAACCCTCAATAGTGCTAGTACTTGGGTCAAAATGCCTAATGGTAGCATCCACCAACTTTGGGCAGTAGTGCACAACTGGGACCATATATTGGGGAATTCCACTAAACCATATCTTTTTTGCAAGTGATATTGGCCACTTGGACATCTTCATTCGAGCACAGGAAGATTCCCTCAATCCCTTGGAGTTTTTTGCAAGAAAGGGATCATGGACATTATCCCACTCTTCATGAAATGAGTTCTAGTCTCTGTAATTTCTGGGCTTGTCCAATGGACTTGTGTTTTCCCATACTGGGTTTTCAGGGATGCCCGATGTAGCATAAGAAATATCCTCGAAGACATTAACAGCTGGTGCTCTTCACATAGCTTTAGCTAATCTCTGCATCGCCACTGGCCTAACTCCTTGGCTTGAACTTTCGGCCATTGCTAATCTGCAGGAAGCTTTTTCTTTTTCTTGAATTTTTTGCAACTTTACTTCGGCTCTAGTAGTGCACTAGAAATTTTTCCTTCTTCTTTGAGTGGCGTCCTTAGAAGCAAACTTTTAAGTGCTTTAAAACTTCTTCATGCAATATTTAGCGATCTTTTCTCAAGGTGGTAGACAAGAACCACCTTTTTTGCATTTAATACGGCATGTACCGCCAACCCTTTGGTTTGTGTGGCTGAATTCATTTGCCATTTTGATTTGAAAAGAATTCATGAATATAATTAGTAAATTTAAGGGCCAATACTATTTTATTGGGAACTTGTTTCAATTCCTTTGCAAGTGTTAAACATTCAGATAAAGTAGCAATTACTATCTTTAAAATGAATGACTAGGCTAAAGATGCAAACTAACATTTGAAAAGACATGAGTTTCTCACTTTTGGGAAACATAAATACCCAGAGGTTGACACTGAAATTCTTGGTCGTGGGTATAACACTGGCCGATTGCTACCACCGCCTTGCTAATTAACTATCCTTCATCCTGCTTCTTTTGCACATAGCAAGTCGTGCATCTGCCAGACAATAACTAGGTAAAACTCCTCATGCAGGCCCAGCACAACTTCTCTGCTGGTACTTCTGACAATGATCACGCTGGCAAGTAGATTACCCCCTCAGCCTTCTTTCTATAAATAGACTTCTACAAAGAATGAAACTACACTTAGCAATTTGATAGAAGTAGCATTAGGTAAATTGGTGTAGCGGTGTTTAGTCTTGCAAATTGCATAACGTCTCTACAGGCTTGGGACTCAGTGCTTTTATAGGGACAAATGAGGTATTTGCAGTAAGTCTGACATGGTGAATACCCCGATTAGGCTAGTGTCGCACAAGTCCCAGACTGCCTTCCTAGGAGAGATTTCTACCAGGCACTTAAAGAGAATGACGAAGAACAAACATTCACTGTCCATTATAGCCATCAAATGGGTTTTGGGATAGGACTTCCTTGAGTACAAGGATAGGAATAGAGTTGATACCAACGTTTTCTCACACTTTGTGGCCTCCATGTTAGATATAAGGATTCCCAAGCCATTGATTCTTCGTTTGGTGAAGAAAATTTTCCCCAAGAAATACTTGAATGGCCTCAGAGAGGTCATTGCAAATGCTGCATATGATGGGGGGATTCCGACTACGAGTGACCTCCATAGGTTGATAGAAGAGGATGATGTCATGCCATGGCTACCATTTCTAAGTGGATTATGCCTTCAGTCACAAGAGGAGCAATGCTAGAGGGTTACTCGAGCCTACCATTTCTTGTTCCGCATTTACAACATGGTGCCATTCTATGACATCGATTGGTAGACGGATTTCAGGAACTTAGTGTTTCCTCCACCTTCCTTTGCATCATTGGATGATGTTGCTGTTGAGAATTCCCCCGTAGATGAGGATATTGTGAACACTGCCATTGATGCATCTATTGTTGTTGCTCACACTGTGAATTGAAGACCTATGCTATTTTTCTTTGTTTTTTGAAAACTCATAGTGATTAGTCCCTTTTTGTGTATACATGCCTGAAAAAGGCTTCGTAAAATATATAAGAAGCAGAATAGAATATACTTTTGGAAGTGTGGCCTATGAGCCATTTTTGAAAATGTAAATATCGAAGCATATATAATGAAAATATATCCTTATATAACCATTATGTTGTCTTCCTTTTGAATTATGCAACTGGGCTATCTCTTTCCTTTCAACATGTATATTTAAATTCAGTTTTGCATGTGGGTATCTTAATTTTCTATTTTTGCTCAACTATGAGTTTATTTCCCTTGTCTTCTGCAAATAATCGGTCGATTATTCCTTTCCGCCTCAGACCATAGAATAAATGAAAAGACCGGACAACAAAAAAAAGAAAAGAAGGAAAATACGTTATACACATATTTACAAAGGTAAGGAAAGAGCTTAATTGAATAATTTCAAGTGAATTTCGTTGACCGGAATTCTCAGCGCTTCTTTTTCCATGGTCTCTAATTTGTATGCATTGTGTTCCTTGCATTGAATTATTTTGAATGGGACTTCCCAAAGGCTATCAAACTTTCCATGCTGGCCCGACTTTGCAGCCCT
>VDFB02338951.1:0-26792 GCA_007258455.2 Sequoia sempervirens | reverse complement strand
ATAACAAAGCACAAAGGAAATAAACATGAAAACAAAAGGAACAATGTTACCATAAGTCTTCATCTTCCATGCTTCACCTTTGTTACACCTTCTAGTTTGCAGCAAATTGAATAAGGCCCTCAGATTTTAAATGAGCACCAAGACTAATGCCAAAAGCCCTATGCAAATGTTGAAAGATTTGTATAAAAGAAATGACTTCACAATAGACTCAAATGACAATGACTGCAAATGACAATAATAATAGCCTAAGTTGATAGAATGAGCATGAGAGATAAAATAATAACAAAATTGTTATTTTATAGAAATTGCAATTTTGAATGTGTGGCTAGGATGAGAAGATGACAAATACCCTAGAATCAATGGTCAAGATTGAATGTTGTAGTATGGAATAGGGTTAGGTCAAAATTAGGGCAATGACAAGAAATGAAGGGTTGAGATTGAATTATGAGATAATTCGTCAAGGGATGAGAGGTGAATGAGATGTCAAGAGATAAGATTTGATGTAGAAGATAAGATTGGCACCGACAAAGAGGTTGCTGGAGAAATTAAATAATAAAAATTATTTAATTTAGGTGACCAATGAATAATTAAATAATTAAAATTATAGAGGAATGTGACAAAAAGAATCATTTTGAGACTAAAATATTGACTTAATTCAAAATTCAAGAGAGTGGACAGAATTAAATAGTCTGGTAACACCATTTAACATGTGGGAAAGAAAGAACTAATGAATAATTAAATAATGAATTAAAATAATTATTTATAGTGGAAAGAATGGTTAAAAATTAAATAAATTAGAATTTATTTAATTTTAAAAGAAGGGGACTTAATTAGTGGCGTAATTAAATAAATAAAATTTATTTAATTAATCAAGGGAGAATAAAGATAAAAATGAATTAATTAAATAATTAAAATTATTTAATTAATAGAAGAATTATGACTTTAGAAAATAATTAAATAATTAAAAATTATTTAATTATTAAGAATGAAAGGGGCAATGTTGAATAATCTAAGAGTTGCAAGCCTAGAACAATTTTGTGTCTACATTTTGCCCCTCTTTGTCATAATGTAGCATGTCGCATTGTGACAAAGAAAATAAGTTGACAATATGCCCTAGTGCAAAATAAGATGAGGAAGAATGACGAGGAGGGTTATGGTATGCCCCCTTGAGAGGACAGACAGGTTCCAAGAACATGGGTGTGCTCTCGAAATTAATCAAAAGACTAGAATATGAAGAGACAAATAAATGTTAGTGAAAAAAAAATATGGATGATGATATGGATACAATGCCTATATGAGATGAGTGATAGAAGATGACAAGACTAAAGAAGATGCATGTTGGTTCCCAGACCAAATCCTTCAAAACATTGACATAGGATTTTAATATTTATTGCTCTTAATCATCATTGGGAAAACTGTTGCAATGGCCAATAAACACCATAATATGGCATAGATCAAGGTGTGCAAGGTCGTACCATCACGTAAGACAAACAGTCACAGACAAGGATGATCATGACTCATACTAGGAGCATGCTTGCCCCAGTCTATTTGCCATAATCAACCACATGCAGAAAAAAGATAAGGACAAATCATGAAACATCGTTGCTTCTCTAAATCTTGTTTCTAGGACATCCTTGAGAAACTAGTAGCATGATTGTCAAAAATACAAAAACAAATAAAGCCCTTACCATGATATATAGTTGTTTTTCTAAATCCCAAGATCAGGACCTCGCTAAGAAACTAGTAGTCATGCATGTCAATTGTCATGATACGTCGCTGCTTCTCTAAATCTTGGTTAGTGGGATCTTGTTGAAAAACTAATATCATGATAAAAACTAAAAGACAATTGTCAAGTGTTTGTCAAGTGTGTTTGGATATCCACTGTTCTAATGCCAAGATGTCATGTTTGATAATGTCGAGATGTCATGTTTGAATTTTTTTCAGGACATTTTATGATTTTTTTTGAATTTTTTCAGGACATTTTATGATTTTTATTTTTTTTGGATTTTTTCAGGACATTTTATGATTTATTTTTTTTGGATTTTTTTCAAGATATATTTTTTTTTTTTTTTTTAATTTTAAAGATGGAGTGAAGTGAAATGTGATATGACTGATTGAAGGAACTAGATGCCCCACACTAGAGGTAGTGCAACCATGGATAAATGATAGATCAAAATGAAAGATTCACTGCAAAACATGTCACATAAGCAACATATCCTTTGTCAAAATATGATAATGGTTCGTTGATTGGATGCCAGGAATGATCAATTCCATAAGGCATGATGATGATAAGTACTTAGGATCACTGATTCCTCTAAGTATGATAAGATTAATGATTATTTATGATCGATTGACAAAAAATATGAGGATTGGATAATGTTTTACAGCTAGGCTTAAATATGATTTGCATGATAAGATTCAAGGTTGCAAAGGAACATGATGACCAACATTGGAGGTGATTTAATCATGGATAAATGATAAGGATGTGAAGTATGATGGAATGGTAGCACATAAGGATTTGAAAGGCAATCCAAAGCATGTGTTTATAATTTTTCCCTTAATCTCATCAAGAACAAAGGAAGGAAATGGGACATGGACTTTGATAAGCTAGGAGATATGGAATGGAAGAATACAAAGATAAGGATAATAAATAGGATGATAAAGATCGATAAGATATGGACACAATTCCCAAGTATTTTGTTCCTATTCCTCATCAAGACCAAGGAAGGGATGAAAGGATGTATTAAGATAGGATGGCGAAATATGGATACGGTGAAGGATATGGTATGGAAGATATGGATAAAAGTGTAGAGGATAAGATGTATGACATTCAAGAAGATCCTAACCTTGTCAAGATCAAAGGTGGAAAGGTAAAGGATGAATGTAAAAAGGATAATGGATATGAATGAAAGGATAGATGAAAGTTGCCCCCAAGTGTAGAGTATAAGAGGAATATGGAAGACCGGATATGGATAGGGATAAATGAAAATGGAAGTAATATATGCATGATAGGGAGATGGAGGAAGGACTCAAGCATCAAGTTTCATGACTATATCCCTCGAATGTGTGCCCTAATAAAACATGGCAAGAAGGATTAGACTCATAAATGTTGGTAGATAAATGGTACGATGGAAGAAGCTAAGGACTTATGCAAAGGTTTGGATTAAAGGAGGATAATGGGGGATGGATGTTGGATAATGGATAGGAGTTTGGAGGGCTTGTTGATGGATAAATGAAAAGGATGGAAAGGATGGAAAGATCAACATCGGCACACACCTTGACGGGTGGTGGAGTGATGGAGGAAAAATGAATTTGGAAGATGATAGGTTATTAGATGGACAATAGGAGGAAGCTTTTGGATTAGCAAATTTGGATGCCAATTTAGATTTTATTGCTTCTACGATATTTTTAGGAATCCACATAGCTTTTGACTTTGATTTTTGATTCATGGGCCTTTCTAGCCTTTGAGATTCTTCTTTTTGCTTTATGGGCCTTTGTGGCCTTTGAAATTTTTCTTCTTGATTTATGGGCCTTTGTGGCCTTTGAATTTTTTTCTTTTGACTTGATGGGCCTTTGTGGCCTTTTTTATTTTGACTTGGGATAAAATTTTCTTTTATTTTTTGCATGGCTCTTTAAGGAGACATGTTGATCCTTTGATACATGTGGATTTTGATATGGAAGCTTTTGACATTTGGCACCCAAATTGCTTCCAAGAGCAATGGGATGGGTGGATGGAGATGAATGATATGGAGTTCTTATGGATGGGTTAATGTAGGTAGAATTTTGAGAGGGCATCAAGGATGTGTGCCTTTGTTGTTCTTGATGAATAAGAGATGGAGGGATGTAGGGCCCCAATATGGATGGAAGGGTTAATGAACTAGGGTTTGGATGATAAGGACCAAGGATAGATGGAAGATTTGACAAACTAGGATACTTAGGTTTATTTTGGTGGAATCTGGACTTACGATGGGTACCAATGTCTTGAGCATGAGTTGTATAACCAAGGCCATGATAAGATGGATTTTCTTGGATAAAAAGGGGTTCTAGGATACCTTGTTCATGAAGGCCTAATCCTTTGCCTTTGTAGTTCATATTTTGACACATTCGTTTTCCAATAGGATATATATTGTTTATGAAACAAGATGCAAGTCCATCATGAGGTGGTTGTGATATGGAAGGAATAACAAGATCTTCGAGTAAACCACCTTGGATAAAAGTGACAGAACCCGTTTTATAGGTAAGAGGTTCATGGATAGTTTGAATAGGGGTGATAGACTCTTGTGGAGGATTGTGATCATGAGGGGAATTAGGATGTGTGATAGGATCTTGACATGGGGATAAGGGGTTACTTTGATCTTGACTTGGAAAAGGATCAAGAGGTGTAGGAGATGGATTAACTTGCTCTTTATTAGGTATGGAATCATCACAAAGTGGTATGAAAGGCATGTCTTGATCATGAGAAGGATGAACATCATAATGGAATGAAAGGGTATCCTTGAATGGAGGTATATCTTGATCTTGATGAGGAAGGGAATCCTTATATTTTGTAGAAAACATATCTTGATCAGCAAATGGTAGTATATCATTGGATGCGATGGAAGAACTATCATGCTCTTGGGATGCAATGGAATCATTAGATGGTATGGATTGATTAGTTGAGGTGGAAGGAGGACGTGGAAGGATACTTTTCTCTTGAGATGGAAGGGGATCATCTTGGATGACACAAAAAGAGATAAGGGGATCATCATGAGGTTCTTGAGAGATGGGATCTTGGTCAAAGATTGGAAGGGGTTGGAGATTTTTGGTATCATTGGATGGAATGGAAAAAATACTTTGATCTTGATTTGTAGGGGAGTCTATGCTAGCATGCTTTGGACTAATAGATTGACATGACTCATTGGATGGAGATGGTATGATGAGAGAGGATGGTTGGATAGATTCGTTAACTTGGATGAAAGACTCATGAGGTTTATTTTGACTTATGGGAGATGAAGATAGATGCATGACATGGTAGGATTGCTCAAGATTATTTGTGTTTGAGGACATAAATTTATGTTTCTCATTTAGCCTTTGCAGAAAATCATGGACATTGAACTTGGATGATGTAGTTTTGGGTGAGGATAAAGGCTTATGAGATGATTGCATCATTTCATTCAAATGTTGGGATTCAAGTTCTTTTTCAAGCTCTTTCAAACGATGGTCAAGATATTCAATCTTTTGGTTTCGTTCATAGGTCGAGGATGAATATGGAGGATAGTGGTTAGACATGTTTGGTTAATGGTTTTGAGAATGTTTTGAGGTGTTGCAAGTTACTTTGTGTGATGTTTGTTTGAGGTCGATTGTTTGTGTTCAAATTTGTGAATGTGGTGAATACTATTTGAAAATCCAAAAAACACTTGACAAACACAATGTTTTGGTGTATGCAAATGCACATTGAGACAAGCACAATCCTAATAGGCCAAGGGTTTGTATACTTGATATAGCCCACCGATATACCCTGAATTGGTGCTAAACACCTTTCCTTCTCGAGAGCGAATAGCTTAGAAGTTTGGTGGCATTGGCTCCCCTCCACGGCTCATTAACGTCATTCGAGCACACCAACTTTGAATTTTTGGGTCATCACTTCCTAAGAACTGCTATCTCTACTCAAGGGAGTCAGTAGTGAGTATCTTCGGGCATGATACTGTACCCTGCACTATACCAAGCAATGGCTAAAAATGGTTGGCTTCTAAAACAATAGGGGTTTAGTTAGGGAATCCGTTCGAGTGGCCACACATGGGGCAAGAGATTAATCACCAATTAGGTGGCACTCTAGCCTAAAGAGGTTACGCTCAACAGGGTTTATGGGAGTACTACTCTGTCTGTGTGACACATCCGCACTCGTGGCACTTGAACTTTCCTCGAGCACCTATTTTATATCCCGGCTGGAAGTGGTTTGGCTTTAGCCTATTACCGGTCGAGTCATCCCTTAAGGTGAGTACTTTTTCCCTTAAGGTAGGCTCATTTCTAGAGTTGGTAACTGTTTCTCTTACACCCACGATCACCCGAAAGCACGAGGGGAGAGGATACTCCAATATACCAAATCGTAAGGGTGTATAATAGATAAAATGGGTCTAGTTTTCTGATCACTGAGTTTTCACAAGGTGAGAGCATAATCACCTACCATTTGTTCAAACACAATCAGACACTTGCAAACAAAATTCATTTTAGAGCACCAAAAGAAATGTTCCTAAAAAAAAAAATGCAAACAAGTGGTTTGAGAGATAAATCTTTGACAAACGTAGCTGCAAAACCACATGTCAGTAGTTTGAATAAATGTCTTTAACCCACGAAAAACTCCAATGCCACATGCTACCAAAAAAGATTAGTAATAAAAAAATAAAAATAAAAAAAATTTAATGACAGCAGCAAATTAAAATAACAATAACTTGCTCAAAACTTAACAAAATTTTAAGTGGTAGATATCCATCGAAAGTTAAAAATCAAACCTTCAAAACTCAGAAAATGTTTTCCACAATTCTGCACAAAGAAAACGCTATAGACAAAAGAAAGATGTGGGTTTTAAAAGTGAAATTGAAAAAATAGTGATCACTAAAATGGCCATAACTTTCTTAAATCTTAATGAAATTTAAAACTGTTTGATGTTCTGGAAAGCTGAGAGCAAGATCTACAAAACCCAGAAACCGTTTCAAAATATTTTATGCGCCCATTTTTTTGTGCTCAAATGAAAGTGACGGGATTTTGTATGACTTCTTGGTTGTAACCTGCAAAACAGTGAAAACAAACCAGAACACACAAATTTTTGTCCAAAAAGTCGGGTTCACCAAATGTATCTATGGAAAATTTAGATTGATTAGCTTATTAGATCAATAAACACCAAAAATCCATTGAAGTAACAAAGCACAAAGGAAATAAACATGAAAATAAAGGAACGATGTTACCATAAATCTTCATTTTTCATGCTTCACCTTTGTTACACCTTCTAGTTTGCAGCAAATCGAATGAGGCCCTCAGATTTCAAATGAGCACCTAGACTAATGCCAAAGCCCTATGCAAATGTTGAAGGATTTGTATAAAAGAAATGACTTCACAATAGACTAAAATGACAATGACTGCAAATGACAATAATAATAGCCTAAGTTGACAGAATGAGCATGAGAGATGAAATAAGAACAAAATTTCCATTTTATAGAAACTACAATTTTGAATGTGTGGTCAGGATGAGAAGATGACAAATACCCTAGAATCAATGGTCAAGATTGAATGTTGTAGTATGGAATAGGGTTAGGTCAAAATTAGGGCAATGACAAGAAATGAAGGGTTGAGATTGAATTATGAGATAATTCAATCAAGGGATGAAATTGAATGAGATGTCAAGAGATAAGATTTGATTTGGAAGATCAAATTGGCATGGACAAAGAGGTTGTTGGAGAAATTAAATAATAAAAATTATTTAATTTAGGTGACCAATGAATAATTAAATAATAAAGATATTATTTAATTATAGAGGAATGTGACAAAAGGAATCATTTTGAATTAAATAATGATTTAATTCAAAATTCAAGAGAGTGGACTAAATTAAATAAATTAAATTTATTTAATTTAATTAATGAATAATTAAATAATTAAAATAATTATTTAATTATAGTGGAAAGTGGACAAAAATTAAATAAATTAGAATCTATTTAATTTTAAAGAAGGGGACTTAATTAGTGACGTAATTAAATAAATAAAATTTATTTAATTAATCAAGGAAGAATAAAGATAAAAATGAATTAATTAAATAATTAAAATTATTTAATTAATAGAAGAATTATGACTTTAGAAAATAATTAAATAATTAAAAAATTATTTAATTATTAAGAATGAAAGGGGTAATGTTGAATAATCTAAGAGTTGCAAGCCTAGGACAATTTTATGTGTCTACAGTTACTGCCCAAATTTTGATGGAAAAATTTAAAGTTGAAGAAGATCATGATGAATTGCTCCCAAAATAAAATATAATGGATGTTAAAATTAACTCAATTGTATCTTGTGTTTGAATACATAGAATGATCCCTGAGTTTTGAAATAATAAAACCAGTTGACCATTTAGAGGGGAAGGAAGCATTTTGACCTCGAATTAGATCAAGAAATTACATTTCAATCCCTACAAAATTGATTATTTATTCTCAATTGTAGCAGGTACAGAGGTGCAAATACTCCATAGTAAAATTCTTAATCAGTGAACCCATGACTGTGTGACCTAACATTTAACTGCCTTAGTCACCAGATGACCTAACAATTAACTATCATAAGGAAGAAACGTGAAATGGAGGATTGCATTGGACTGACATAGACTTGTGAACTGAGAGTGGCCCCTTACTACCACCATGTCAGGTAGTTGACCAAAGTACACCCAATATGCATACTGCTTAAAATCAAGCAAAAAAGTGATTGGAAAAAATGACGAAAATGACACATTTAGAAATGGGAGGAAATAATTTGTTGGTTGGTCAAGGAGAGAGAGGGCGATTTATTCCAATAATATCAGAGGTTTCATAGATTGAAATGGAGGAAATAATTTGTTGGTCGGTCAAGGAGAGAGGGTGATTTATTCCAATAATATCAGAGGCTTCATAGATTGAAATACCATGTTTACCAGTGAGTAATGTATAGACTAGAAGTTGAGTGAGATCCATTTCAAATCAGAACTTTCGGCATATACAAAAAGCCCCGAGAACATATAATGTTGGAATTTTTTGTAAGGTGGGAGATATAAGATTATTTTTTGAAGGTAAAAATTGACATGGAAATGAAATATGTTTGTTTTTCATGATGTCCAGTCTAGAGTGACTTAGTTCATAAATAATTTGTAGTATACAGATCATATTCTCATCATATTCTCATCAGTATTGAAAAGGAGGCATCTCAATATGAGGTGTGCATACCTTACTATTTTCAATATTAAAGTTTGTGATCTCTTTAAATGTAACAAATTTTCACAGTTTATAAGATGAGTAACAATAATTTTGGATTATACCAGTAAATGTTTTTATCATCAAGAACACATATTTTTCATCAACATGTGAACTCAGCTATATTATTGACTAAATATATAAAAGTTTTATTGTAATGGGTGCATTATCAATGTTACTTGACACTCTTTATAAATTATTTTGATTTAAGGGCGGAGCTTCAGGACTTTAAGTGAGGCTTTGAAAACTACAAAATATGGGTTCTATGATATAATTTATAAAGTTATATGAGAGATGGGACCATTAAAGTTTAATTTTTTAATCACTAATTAACTATTCAAGTACCTCTTTTTAAAATTTGTTGTCATATGAGAGTTGAAAGTTAGATAGGAAGCTCATACTAAAGATAATCGATAATGCAAGCAAATAAGGATCTGTCATTGTCAAATATGGTTTGATAATTTTTTGTCAGATCATTGGTGTTGATGGTACATGTTTGTCTACGTTTGCAACTTTGGTGCTGCTTTGGAGATGGATAGTGTCTATATGTCTCTATCCACATTTGTTGTAAGATAATAATTGTCGACAATGTATGTGTCCTTATTTGTGAATTTTGGTGATGGATAGTGTGTCCCTATTCATATTTGTTGTAAGATCACCATCTATCGACAAAGTGTCCTTGCTTACAATTTTGGTGATAGATAATATGTGTCCCTATCCACACTTGTAAGATCATGGATAATTGAGTTTGTCCCTATCTTGGTTGAGAGTTTAGTGAGACCATTTCCATTTATGTGAACAATTGGATTTGTCCTTATTTACTTTTATGTACGTCGTAGGTTATATTGTTTATTCTAGTCTAAACTTTTAAATAATTAGTGATTTATTATGTCTTAGTTCAACAAATAATTATTTGAACTATTTCATTAATCCTAATTAAACTATTAGTACACTTGCCTTAATTTGAAACATAATATAATAAGAAAAATACTAAAATTTATTGGAACATACTTAACTTATAATTTATATTATAATATTTTATAAAGAAAAATAGTGAACAATTGATATACAATTATCAAAATTACCACCTTCAGGATCATTCTACTGAATAAAACTTTAATTAATATTCTAACGTAAGATCAATTTACATTATTTAAATTAAAAAATAAATGAAATTATGAAAATTTTTCTCATATTATACTTACACGTATCACTTACATATATATACATTTTAGTTAATGTGTATTTATATCCCTTTTATATTATAAATAGATTATTTATAATTTTCTAATTTTTCCACCCAACTTGTTTTGGATGCCCTTTTTTTAATCAGTAAAGGGTGGGATAACCACCTATAGATTGTATTAAAAAGGGGAATTAGATACTATAGAGAATATAGCCTTGAATGTTAATGTACAAAGCATAACGACAAAAACAGAGCAAAGGTGACAGGATGCATGTAGCCATCAAGGGCTACCAACAGAACTTTCAATTTCCTCCTCCAAAGATTGGGAGGAAAAGGAAGCCCTAGGAGAAACAGAGAGAAACATGATTTGAAGCTACAACTGAAGGATAGATGTAATTGAATAGTTCTGTAGCCTTACCACATGTGAAGCTTCCCAACTTGGCAATGTGGGATTTCAAGGCTTTGCAAAAGCCTTTCTCAGAATTATTATACAAATCTGATTTCACGGTTTGAAAGACACAGTTGAAAACTTCATTATTTTTAAGCAATGGAAGAGGAAAAATTACCTCCTATCAATGCTAAGCCCTTCAAAAAATGTAGTGTTGATTTTTTTCCTTAGAGAATAAGTATAACTAGACATAACTAAACCCCAAGAGATGTAGGAACCACTTAAAACATAACCCAATTTTGCACTATCATAGGGGCTGAGCTCCACCGGCCCCCATTTGTTAGGGACAATGTTAATCCTTATATTTTTATGCCTGTCTTCATTTTGACTATGTTAGCAAGAAAACAGGATGTAGAGGGTCTGACAGAAGGCCCAAAGATATATGAGCACCCCTATACATGCATCAAATAATAGTTTGAAACTTGAATGAAGTTTCCTAAGTTGTCACACACTTGTCTTGGAAGGGATGTCACTCAGATGCACTTAGCATTGAAGATATGGGAATCATTAGAGATTCAATTTGATTTAGAGTTGCCTTAGTTGTACCCAATATTAAGTAACACATAGATCCCAAGGGAAGAGGTCAGAAAAACTTGATATTTATCTTTATGAAAATTTGAATTATTAATAAAAAATTTACATGTATATAGAAAACTATATTTCTATAGATTAAATGATAAAGATGAAAAGTTTATATAATATTTTGAAATATAATTATATTTTCATTTACTTTATTTTAGGTGAATTTATGTAGAGAAAATTTAAGTTAAATGATTTGTAAATTAAATTGAGAGATGTGATTAGGAGGTTAAAAGTTGTAAATTGTAATTGAAAAGATTTTGAAGCCTTGTACTTCTTTGTTATGTTAGTTTTGAAGCAAACAAAATAGTCTTGTATGATGAAGATGGCCTTAAAGTGATCCAAGGCATTTTAAGGAAGTTAGAAAATAAAGGAAAAGATGAAGAAATTAAGTTCCTTTAGTTGGTGATTAAACTATCAATTAAAGAAGGAGGTGTTTTCATAATCACATCAATTATTTATAACTTTAGTTTATGTAGGAAACAATTTTATAATATTCCTTATGCTTACATATTCAATGGGTTTTGCATGAATGAAAATTTTGTGGGGTAGAGTAATGACTACAAATGGCACCTCTTCTTATTCTAAAAAAACTTTGCATATGAAATTTGATCATTTGAAGATGGAAAATATATAATTTTTTTAAGGAAATTGTCCATAGGCTAAGCCCTAGTTGGATTGCTTCTTATATGGTTCATATTGGGATGGAGAACAAAGATTCCATGAAGCTTCAGGTAAAGTATGGATGTTGATCTTGGTTGTTTTATTCAATGAGCTCATTTTTAGTCATAGTTACATATATCTACATGTAAACTAATAGTAAATAATGATTTGAGGATTTAGAAGTTCATTATTTTTACAATTTTTACCCATTAATGATTTTTATAAGGTATATTGATTTTTTAGTCATTGTGATTACTTGTTTCCTTTCATTTTCATCTTTTTTCAATTTTTTCTTATGTTTTAATTCTCATGTTCTTGTGAATTGGATTTATTTTATAAGAAGAAGCTTTTGGATATTTTATACATGGAAGATTATGTTTAGAGCTAGTGATTTGTGTAAATAGTTGAAGAGATGATTGAGAACTATCCCCATGAGTTTATAGATTAGAGAAAGGTTTAATTTCCTTGCATTTGTTGGTGTGAAAAGTAATTGCAAGTGATTTACATCACTATAACAAGTAGAATATGGGAAATACCACCATTTGAGCCTAAGATTGGTAATTGGATTTGGAACAAAAGGGAAAGGACAATGTCAATAGACATGAATAGAGATTAGGATAAAGATTTTATGGAGGAGGAAGCAAGACTTCACAAGTTGGAAGAGGATGTGCCTAAGATTTATGTGTTGAAACAGAAATCAAATAGGTCATAAAATATCATCCTAGCCTAATCACAAAACTTAGTAATCAATTATGAGAAAGAAGAGTAAGAAAAATAGTGTAATATTTATGAATACAATTCAAACAAACCTTCTTTGAGTGTAAACAAATACTTTTTCAAGGTTGAAGAAAAAATTGATATTTAACAATTATATGGAGAGCTTATTATGAGCAAGGTCCAAGATTTAGTATGATTTGAGATGTATGATACCTTGTGGTTATAGACTATTATAATATTAATAATTCATGTTTGATTATGTGGACTTTATATTTGCTCTACAAATAGTTAGAAATGATTTCAGGGAAGTACAGCGTGATATATTAATATTGAGCAATACGATGCCAATGGGATACAAATTATCTAAATTATAGTGCATATCTATAATGTGTATACTTTCTATAAGCTATATTTTGATTTTTTCTAGATATAATATATTCTAGACATATTGATGGGTGAAATGAGTGTAAAAAAGTACATGTGGAGTGAAGCATTAGATGAAGGTTGTTTCTAATGTGTCAACTCAACATGATCTTAGCTATCTTAAACTAACCACTTGTTTACACCATTTGTGACAGTATGATCTAACCTATATAGATGCAACCATGTGGCATGATCCTTTCTCTAATTTTATGATTAATTGTCAATTTAATTAAATTCTAATGGTTCAAGTTTAATGAAATATCCTTGTACATTCAATGTATTATTGTGGAGTGTGGATTTAGATTGGTAAAGTTGGATCTAATATTAAAATTAGGACTGTGTTTCTTTAACATTGTGGATTGTGACCAAATCCTCTAGCACTTTGGACTTTGAGTGTGTTTTCTTCTATTTTGTAGGTGTGTTCCTTAAATTCTCTCTATAGAGAGAGTATCATTGTTTCCTTGGACAAACACACCCATTTTTGTGCCAAAAATTATGCATGTATAAGGAAAATCCTCATGAGAGGGAAACGGATGAAAGTTCTCATAGAAAATTAAAGGGAAATTATTTTCATAGGCATGTTAATAAAATCTACATCCCTTCCTATACCCAATGGAAAACAAATTCTACTATAGATTTTCTAGCTCTAAGAAACCCCAACAATATGGAAACTCATGTGCTTGTTTTTTTAATGAATTCTTGTGGGAATATTTGGAGAAGTTTTGATTCCTCTTATAATTCACAACTAATACAATGCTACTCTAAATTACAAAAAAGAAGCTAATGTAAACTATTTTATTCATTTCAAGGAAAGGGAATATGAGGAGGTAGAGGATTGGAAAGGAGATAAGGGTGCATTGCAATAAAACATAATGGATGAAGTGCCACAAGACCAATGATAAATTAGCTCTCTTCAATATTCAACCAATTCTTAAACATGAAATGTTGATGTTTGCCACCCAATCTAACTCAAATTACTTATGTAAAGTTTAATGTGTACAAATCCTAATATATATCATCATGGTCTATAATTATAGACACACACAAATAGTTCACTTCATTATAGGGGTCAAAAGAAAACAATCACTAATTCTTTAACAAAATAAAACCAAAGAACTCTCTCTAAGTTGAGATATGACAAATAAAACCAAGATAAGCACTTTTACTCATTAAGAATAAAAATATATTTATAAGGGGACTAAGACAATATTTATATAAGCCACTAGATATTTACATCATATAATGGCAACTAAGGGAACCTAGGGAAATTTATAACACACAAACTTAGATAACAATGCACGTGTGCGCACGCATGCACATACACACACACACATATGCATGTATGTATGTATGTATGTATGTATGTATGTATAGAGAGAGAGAGAGAGAAACCAATATTATAAGGGCCACAATATCTAGTCAATGTTTGATTGGGGATGTGAAATCTAGAGTTGAGATGGTGCACACATAGGTAGTTAGCGGCTTGCTTACACCAATTGGAATCATGATGGCTTCTATTAATTAATTTTGTCATCATTGAATGTCACATAGAAGGAGCGTGTGGAACTCAACCTCAAATGGATCCTAAACATCCATGGGGACATAATAGAGAGCCACTTTAATAATAATTGATTGAGGATATTAGATGTGTGTTGGACATGAATTGGGAGGGAGATTTTTGACTTGAAATAATTAAGTAGATTATAAAAAGATCATGATAGATGTGGAAGGTTGTTGATGTCAATGAAATATTAGGAATATTCTATGTAAAGGGAATTGAGTTAGGTCCAATAATACAACATGAGGCTCCAAATAAATATGAATTTTCATATGCATCTAAGATCAATGACTAGTAGGAAATAAAAACTACTAGCATGGAAAATACCATCACATATTCCATTGAAGAGAAAATGAATATGAAAAAGTGTGCAAGTCTCACAAAGGGTAAACAAATTTGAAGGGGAGAATCTTTTTGCATTGTCAAATTTGACGTTAAACATCTAGCAAAAGATCTTGTATGTTGATTCAACATGACCATCCAAAAACTCCACCAAAGGAAGAAAGAGGTTCAAGAAGCAAACAAAAAGAATTTTCTTTAAATTTTCTTTTGAAACATAAATAAGGAGCTTCATAATTGCCAAAAAGATCTCATAAAGCTCAAAAAGAGAATCCCCTAGAGAATAGACAAAATATAAATCCATTAAAGGAAAATATGGGTCATTTTGGATAAAACACAAGGTAATGTGGTGAAAATGTACTACATTTTTTGTGAATCACAATGAATCTTAAAATATGGAGATCCCCCCAAAGAATCAATTATGCTTAGAGTCACATAGTTAGAAGATAAAATTGTGTTATATTTTCTCTTAGATAAAAAGAAGTGTAGAGAGAAGGGGCCTATTATGATGACCACTTCAATTTCCAATAATCCATCACTTTTCTAATGGTGATTATTATCTTATATTCTATTTTGATTGAGATATAGCTTCCACTAGTTGGAAAATTGCTACATATGGAAGTGTTGTTGGCTATGTAATGAACACCAACCTATTTGGGGGAACTTATTTGTGAAAACAAGCACCATACAATGGAGTAAGGGAAGAATAAAAATAAAGAAAAAATTATAAAATCCAACACTAAAAACTAAATATATATATTTTCCACCTTGATAGTATTTTCACTTTTTGTAATTCTTGTTAGAGGGGTGAAATCTTAAGAGATTCTTAGAAAATACATATTAGGATTTTACAAAATCTAGAAATTGTTAAATTACACTATTATAATTGGGTAAACACATCTAGGATTATATGGATGGTTATTATTCCCTAAAAAAGTGATAACATGAATACAAAAATGAATTCATGTCTTATCAAGTGAACTATCTTTTTGAGATGGCATCTACTCCTCAAATATAAATTATACATAAATTATATAGAAAAATATATTTAAAGAGAAAGAAGTATGAGTAAATTTTAGAAAATATATTTAAGTCCATATTCATATTATATGAGGAGATTATAAAATGTTAAGATCCCATGTTTTATGGACTAGTTTTTTATTCATCTTTTTTACAAAGATCTTAGAACTTATAAAAATGATAGCCATCTCATTATTATTCTAATAATATTGTTAGTCTATCATATTTATAGATAGGAAAGGATTACTAGGATAAATGTTCTTTTTTTTTCATGCCAACACTCGACGTGCTTAAGCTACACCTACATTGTTATATATTAAAGTCTATCCATTTATTATTTAATCTAATGAATTTTACAATAGATCTTGTACTTGATTTTATCCTAAGGATATCTACATAATTTATATCACAGTATCTTAATTAAATGGTTATATGATAGTCACAACTAAAGCTAAGAGTAGATGAATTGAGGTAACAAAAATATTTTTACTTTCTTAAGGATTACGTCCTTCAAAAAGTATTGTCATTTTTAGAGAGCCATAACCTTTATTGGGAAGGTAGTTGGTAACTTGGTCTCAACAAATTTAAATAAAATAATGGGATCAACATGAGATTTATTTGAATTCATAGTTGTAGCTTCTATAGATCTATGCTGATTCCTTTTGAAGTGAGTGGAAATTTGATGTAATGAATTAATACTAAAATATGGAATGGTAGTAGAAGAAATAAAATGGAAGGTTACGGATGGTCTTGGGGAACTTAGTACCATAGAAGTGGAGCAAGAATTTGTTTATAGGAAACCAAAAATTTTGAGGGGGTGAAAGGTGAAGAGGGGAAATCTTACTTGTTGATTCTATGGATTTCTAAAACTATATTATATGTTTAAAAACTTATTGGAAATTATAAATGAGGATTCATATGGGACAAATAATATTTGCATAGCTCACAAGATATTCTTATCTATAATTTTGAAAATATGATGCTTTTAGTTAAGCTCCCAAGAATTGAGGATGTCTAATGGATGAATGTCTAATGGATGAATGAAGATGAAAGGTGGAGAGATATATTTTACCAAGAGATGCGAAAAGAGGACTAGTGAATTACTAAGGGATGGTGGGGATGAAATAATGACTATCATAAACACTTCTTCATTGGGAAAAACCTCTTATGAGTTTCTTAATTTTCTTCAAGATTGTCAAGGGGAGAATTAAGGGTATGGGATTCAAAAGAATAATTTATAATAGCCACACTATCTATAGTGGGGTTACCTAAATGGGATTTATAAAGGGGACATGAATTATGAATATGGATAGGATCATCAAGGAAACTATTAAAAAAATAGCAATAGAGGGTGAGAGGGGGCATAAGACAAGAAATTAAAGGGGCCAAGGAATATTTACAATATTCACATTTCTAGGGGAAGAATTTTCTTGACTTGTTTAATTTGATGTTGTTTGAATTCTCCCTCAATATTTTTCTTGAATTATATAGGTTTCTTATTATGGAGTCTCTACCTCATTTTTAAATTGTTCTCGCTTATCCACCACTTTGTTAGTGATGTCTTTCTTTGACCTCTTAGATTATGATGACACTTGGCATGTCCATTTTAAAACTAGCAGATGCTTTCTTCATTTTATTTCATTTTACATACTAATGGCTTTAGACTACCAATAGAACATCTATATTCTTATATTTGTTGCTTCTTAAAAAAATTTGGGTAGTGGATGAGGCTACATCCATTAAGGAATTCCACACATGGTATAATTTTGTAGTGGGAAAGTCACTTGTTGCTAAATCTAGATGGGAGAAGAGGCTGAAGGCCCCTTGACGACTAACTTGGTAGCCAAGGAAAATTCAAAGATTACATGAAAAGAGCTTCTAATGTCAAATTTGTATGTTTCTTGGTGGGAATCACAATGGATCATTATAGTTCAATAATACCCTATGCATGTTTCCTTAGCTCACAGTTGATACCATATCTTGATTGGAAAAATTATTTGCATTGGAACCATATCTTTCCTTGAGCTCATAAGTATGTGCTACTTTTGTATCAATAAAATCTTCCATTCTTTTCTCATAATTTTAGGATTTCTCTATAAATTTAATTACATTTTATTCTTCATAGAACTTCTTTCCTTTGATTTATCTAGAATCTAGATTTTGTGTGGTGGGTGTTGGATAACATCTTTTTTAGTTCTATAACATATTTATCAAAAGGGATGCTAAATTTTTCATCTATTTATTTTTATTAACTAGGAGGTTGAAAGTTCCTACCTCATAAAAAAATACTACCATTCTACAATGTTTGCATTAGACCACATAGTTATATCGTAGACTTATTTTATTTTTCATTAGTTGATTCTCTTTCCTCTCTTAAGGGCCAAATTGTGCCTTGTGAAATTGGAAGTGTTTTTCTTTAGAGGAGTGTTTTATTTTATCTTCTATACTACTCCATAGGTATTTGCTTATCTCTATCTTCTAAACCTATTGTAATTGATAATAGCAGTATTAGAATTCAAGGAAATTTCCTTGAGATTTTAAAAATTCTTAATATCAAGCTGGGGTGCATGTACAAATTTATGGGTTATTTTTTTCTTGATCATCTTAGTATAAAAGACACCATTCAAGTCAAAATTTAGGAATCATAATTCAATTGTAAAGAGAGTTGGGTTAACAGATGTTGAAAGAAACAAAATACATCATGATTTTTCAATTATAATACATAGAGATGGCCATTAGAACCTAATATAGAATCATCTTCTTTATACTAGAGACAAACTCAACATCTAAGAGATTATGTTGTTTCATTATCTCCATTATAACAGGATGTGAGGTAGATCAATAGGGAAACCTTGAAATAGGTTTGGAGAACTCACAAAGTGGAATCTCTATTGCATATTGTAGAAAAAATAATCCTCAAGAGATTTATCTTGGTTCCTTAAGAAATCCATCATCTTAGAGGGGATGCAAGGAATATTATTAACACCAAAGATGATAGTGATCATAGGGGTCATAATTTTTTTGAAAAAATCATAGAATAAAATGAACTCGATGTCCAATTATGTTTCTCATCAAATAACCAAGAGGGGATTGTCATTGGATCCCATAGTGTTATATTAGGCCCAAATTTTCCTTAGGAGATTAAAATTTTGATGGAATGGTAGGTAGGATATAAAAGAGGAAAACTAGAATGTTCCACCCTAGTTAAGTCATATTTTCATGGAATAAATAACTTCTTACGCCTCATTGAGAGTGAGGCAAATTTTTCATGTCTATTTTATAGATAATAGAAAAGTTATTTGTACATACCTTAGTAACATTATCCATGTTATAGATGAAGGCTAAAGTAGACAAGATAGTATTGCTAACATCTCTAAAGATCAATCATTAGGTTAGTAGGTCTTTCGATATATTGTGGACACCTTTTAGGGATCTTTCTAGTAATTTAGGGTTGACTATTGGCCTTTGATTTATTTTGTAGTCTAGTTCCTAATCTAATCAATATCAATGGATTACTAAAGTGTGGGATTGTGAAGGCCAAAGGAATCTCATTTAGATTATTCAGTAATCATCATAATAATATATCCCTAGTTGTCTTTGATTACTTTATTTATTTAACCATGTTTTTATTCTAGAGATGAACCCAATTAGGAATGGGATGCACTATATTTAGAATAATTTGTCCAATATAAGAGGTCTAAGCATGATTGAAATAATTTTTGGTAATTGTCTTGTATGTTTTCAAGGAGGTTGAATAATATTTATTATGTTAGGCTCATTAAAGACTATAGGTTCATAAATAACTATCATCATATCAATTATGAGAGGCTTAGCTTCTTTATGATTCTCTTCCTACTTTAGAACCATAGTTAAAAGATCAACAAGTTATTGATTATATCTATTAATATTATAAAGGGACTTCACACTCCTTTTGGGGGTATTATTCCTTCTCCACACAAGGTGAAGATCTAGAAAGAGGGATATGTGAATTTTTGGAAAGGTCATATTCTTAGGATAGCTTTTCAAGGAATGATTCCAAAATATATTGTGTAGGAGAAATATAAAGGTAGTTTATAGCTCCAAATGCACATGATGCCTTAGTTAATTTTATAGATTATGATTTATGGGAATAGCAATTCATTACTTGTGACTCATAGGTGAGTGTAGGATCATGATGGTCCAAATCATAACTCTAAGTGGCAATTAAAATATTAAAAAACATAAGAAAATTCACACGAAAATTTGAATGGGTTATTGACACAATTTAAAAAAATATGTAGGAATAGAATCTGTAAAAAAATGAATGTAGTTTCTAAGCTACTTTTAAAAAAAAAAAAAAAGATAAATTTATTTGGTTAAAATTTGAAATTTTAATGAAGAACTACTATAATTTTTGAAAATAAAATAAAATGTAGGTGTCATTCCAATCAACCTACATATGATAATTTTATTTTAGTTTTTGAATCTTTAAATATAAGGACACATGCCCTGATGTGACACATATATTTTTGAATATTTTTTTGTAAGTAAATAATTAGTTATGAATTTTGTACTAAGACTTTTTTTAAATATTAAAATATAATTGTTCGACCAACCTAACTTGGTCAAAAAATATTAAAATTGCATTATATTTTTAAACATATAGCTAGTGAAGCATAGAGTTTGATGCACTTTTTGGATTTGAAAAAGGTGAACAATTTGAAAGTTATGGGCATTTTTCAATCAATCTATCATTCAAGACTTTAGACATAGTGCATATAGAAAATTATTAATATTATCTATTAAATTCATAATCATGTATATCTTATACTTTTAGGATGTTTAAAATTTTATGAATAAACCCTTCATTTCATTAAATCTTAGATAAAAAAAAAACTTATCAACATGAAGGGTGAAGTGACAAAAAGATGATGAAACCTCTAAACACGTTAGACCAGCTGACCCCTCAGGATTGACACTCCCAAGCCTAAAACCACTATATTCCTATTGAAAAAAATAAGGCAACATGTTTCTGTCAACGAAAAATGGATATCTATTATAATTGATATTCATTTTAAAATAACAAATATTTATTTCTTAGAGGGGATTTTGTTAATTTTATGTGCTGCAAAATGGACCATTATTACAAAATTGATATCCCTTACCCGAGTGAAAAGTTATGCACATTTTCCCAATTCTACTTATTTTGTAAAAAAAAAAAAAAAAATTTAGTCCTCAAGGGTTGGGAACTAGTCGTCCATGCAACCCTAGACAGAAAAGAAGGTGCTAGAGAAGTTTATTTAAAAAATAAAAAATATTTTAAAAAATGGGGTGGCCCCTGTCACTATCGACTAAGTGGTAGATGAGAGACCCCACACCCATGATGACTAGTTAAGTGACGTTGTTGTAGCTTTGCAAGCCGCTAGCAGCTAGCAGTAGAGCCTCTACCCTTGTGCTTTGTAGACTACGATAGTTAGCTTCCTATGGCCACACTGCTTATAGAAGCGACACTTAATAAAAGCACACATTTTTATTTTTATTTAAATCCATCATATGGCTGTTGAACACAAAGGATACTAAGCATGGGGGTTGAATCAATAGCTTCAAAAATTTAAACCCTTATGGGACTTTAACTATTCAATACAAGACTTCTTAACCAAATATAAACCCTTAAACAAATTAGTAGCAAAGAGAGATATAGTAGTTTAAACCTTCAACAAATTCAACAATATTTAGCAATGAAAGATATAGCAATTATATCCTTAACCGGATCAACAACAATGAAAGAAGAACAAGAAACACACATTCACAAGATGACAACAAATTTACATGGAAAACCCAATGAGGGAAAAACAATGGTGAGAGTTAACTCACAATATAAAGGCTCACAACCAAAAAGGTCTTGCAAACTAAGGCACAATACCTTATAGAAAAATACAAAAGGACTTGCAAAGCTAGAGAAAATATAACCCCAAGGGAAAGATACAAAGGACCTGATGATATTCACTATCTTGAAGTAGGATACAAAGAGTTTATAGAGAATTTCAATATTTATCTATAATTCACTCTACTAACTAAGTCATTCAAGCACATCTGATATTTCTTCTTCACTCTTGAGTACTAACTCTGCTAGATATCCAATACATTCCACATTCAAACTTCTTCACACTTCTTCAAAATTTTATAGCTTTGCAACATAAATGATCTTACATTTATATCCACCACAATACTTCTCAACTTCAATTAGGTTGTCGGCCACAACAACCTCCTGCAGTCCTATCCCGAGGATAGAGAGAACCAAAAACAATCCTATTACATCTTCCAATGTGATCCAAAACAATTCACATGCTAGCATCACCCTGATTCAGCAATAGGGAAACATGTAGATGAAATGTGAAGCACATAACCAATTGGCCCAAAAACATACTTCCAATTGAATTAACTCAATGTGGTCTCAACCAAGATAGCTCATGACCTAGATCTATCATACCACAACTTCATATGCTAGTGTAAACCCTTAAACATTTAGCACAATCAAGAAAACAATCCATGTCAACTATTTATCCAAAAATAACCTAGAAAACCAGCTTAACTAACAACATATGGATCACATGGGCATATTCCATGTACATCCAAAAACACTTCCAAACACTTCTTCCATATTGTCATGCCACCATAGGCCAAATAGGAACATAATACATGATTCTAGAGACATAGAATGCATAGTCATGAGATATTACATTAATAGAACAACTTGTGGACCACTTTAACACATGAAATAAAAACTGAGACACTGCACATACATTATGAACACATTCACCAAATCACAGGATCAAAGACATCAATGTGGAGAATTTTTTGGACCAGTCCAAACAACCAACAACATTGCCAACCTTTTGCAACTTACAAAAATCTCCTCGACAACACTAGCGACATGAAAACATAGGAGTGCAACACCCACAAAACACTAACTTTGAATCCCAAGCCATAATACCATATCTTCAATAGTGGAGGAATTCAAAGCATTCTCCCAAATAGACTTCAATGCAACTTCTTGAACCAAAAACATGTTGCAAAGATGGTTGTCATTGCACCAAAAGATCAACCTATTAATGCCTGATACAACTGCCAAAGTTAATGAATCCATGCTAGACAATTAATCCATGTCACAAACCCAAGTACTACATTACACAACACAAGGAGACCAAGGGCACACATCTTGCAATAATCCCCCCTCAATGCAAGCGAGCGGTTTGAACCCATGACCTAGGCTCTAATACCAATTGTTGCAAAGATAGTTGTCATTGCACCTAAACATTAACCTTTTAATGCCTGATACAACTACCATAGTTAATGAATCCATTAGAGGTGGTTAATCCATGTCACAAACTCGAGTGGTGTGTTGCACAGCACAAGGAGACCAAGGGCACACACCTTGCAACAAAGCATTCAATCAACTTGGAAAGGCCAAATTTTTCTTTTAGCAACATATACTTGATTAGGAACAATAAGAGGGAGCATATAATACATTTTAGACCATCAATAATATCTCTCCATCATTAGCAACACTTTTGATCCTCATCTTAATATATTATTATGAAAACAACTATGTTGACAACAACAATACTCAATAGTTCTTTGTTTAACGTTAGAAAAGGCATGACATCCAACCATGAACTTCAGCAACACCAACATACATCATTGTTAGCCCAAACTAAATGTTGTAAAAAATGATAACCAATGACAAGCAATAAACATTGCAACAATCTTACCAAGTATAGACATTAGAGACACCAAATGCTGACAACCTCCCTTATTAAGTGCTGACAACAATGATAGCCAAAACCAATTCACCAAGTACTGCCAACAACCACTGCCAAAAATCTCACAAACATACAAAATAGTCTCTCCAAGTGTTGACATCGATGACAACCAACAATCAGTGTTGGCATTAATGACAATCATTGCCAACAACCTCCCACTTTGGTATTGATGGAAACACACACCTGTTCACTCTCCCCCTTTGACATCAAGGAAAAATGGCCACACACACCTGCACAAAGCAACAACACATACTTTGTCTTCAAGGATAAAGGGAAAAAGATATTCAATTAAAACAACACAATCTCCTCCTTTGGCCAACAACACTTTTACTTCAAACAACTTCTACATGCTTAGCAATTGCACTACTTTTTTAAGCAATCATACTAGCTCCCCCTAAGGAGCACATTCCTCTTTCTCTTCTTCAATTTTCTCCCCCTTTTATGTAAATGCATTCCTTCTTGAAGAACTAAAAGTCCCCCGCATTAGTAGCAACCACTAACAACTCCCCTTGAGAGGAAGCCACCATTAGTCTAGGAATAAAGATGTCTTGAATTACTCCCCCTAGATAGATGCACCAATTATGCATCTAGTTAGAACAAGGAGGGGCAATAACCCCAAACTTTTACTGAAGATACTCAAAGGTATCTTTTGAAAGTTCCTTTGTGAAAATGTCTACAATTTGATCCTTGGTAGGCACATACTCCAATCTGACTTCATGCTCTACAACCTTCTCTCTCAGAAAGTGATGTTGGATAGAGATGTGTTTAGTTCTTGAATGCATTATCAGATTCTTGGAGATATTGATTGCACTTGTATTATCACACAATATAAGAATAGGTTCATCATATACCACCTTTACATCCTTCAAAGTTTTCTTCATCCAAAGCACTTGGGTGCAACAATATGTTGTAGCAATATATTTGACCTTTGTTGTGGATAAGGACATTAATTCTTGCTTCTTATTGAACAAAGAGACTAATTTGTCTCCCAATAAAAATGCACTACCACTTGTACTTCTTTGATCATCCACACATCCTACCTAGTTAGCATCAGTCTAAGAACTCAAGGAGAAATTTTGATCCTTCTTATACCACAAACCATAATCCAAAGCTCCCTTCAAATATCTAAATCTTTTTTTCATTACTTTCTCATGAGATTGCTTAGGATTGGCTTAAAATATAGAAACCAAACATACTACATGCATGATATCAAGTTTGGATGCAGTCAAATACAATAAACCTCCAATCATAGACTTGTAAAGAGTCTGATCAACTTCTGGAGACTCATCAAATTTTTTCAAGTGACAATAGTCACCATAGGGGTGCCAACTGGTTTGGAATCTTCCAAGCCAAACCTCTTCAATATCTCCTTAACATATTTATCTTGAGAAATAAAAATACCATCATCTTGCTAAAAATATTGAAGCCCAAGGAATAAGGACAACTCACCAATCATTGACATCTCAAAATATTTTTGCATCTCTTCTACAAACTTCTTACACATATCATCATCTCCACTAAAGATGATGTCATAAACATATACAACCACAATCAATAACTTGTCTTCTTGAACCTTAATATAAAGATTGTTATCTGTAGTAGATTTCTTGAATCCTTGTTGAAGTAAGTACTTTTAGCATATCAATCTTTAGAAGCTTGCTTGAGACTATATAGACTTATATAATTGATCTTGCATACAACCAAATGATCAAAGTAGCATGCATTGAACATTCTAAACATGTCCATCATTTCCTGAGGAATACGAAGCATTCCAACACCTTATTCTACCAAAGTATGGACCATAATTTTGTCACTAATAGCTTTCACTTCAAATGGTGTAAAGATTTGAACACTTGGAGGTAATACCTTCACCATATGATTAACATATTTTTTGAACCACATGACTAAGTCTTGCTCTAGAAAGGGATACAGATCAAAACAACATGATTTTTCCTTATATACTATGAGTTCCTTAGACAACTCTTGAAACTTCTCTTCAAATGTGGTACAAAAAATTTGTACCTACCTCCACACATATTCTACTTGCACCAAAATATTCAAAAAATGGTTCATTCTTGCACAACAAATCTGCATACTAACTAGTTTGATCCAATTATTCTTTCATGCTGAATATTTTAGCATCATGTCTTTTTTGTGGGGCTAAAATTTTATGCAAATGACATATCCCCCTGAGATATTGCCCTATCTCAGTTTGTCTTAGGGTCTTGTGCAGAATGCACAAGTGTGGAATCATCCTTCCTCTCATTTCCTCAAACTTGTTCTTCCTCACAAACCTTTTCATTACCCTTCCTTTGTTGATTAAGGCTTTCATACCTTTTTGTTCTGAATGGGTGGCTTTACAAAACCACTTCTACTACCATTTGCTTTATGTCCCATATTATTGCATTTGTAGCACACAATGTTGTGCTCCGAATCAAATTTTTTCCTCTTCACCTTAGATCTGTACTCAGTATCTTTGTGACCAAATTTTTTGCAAGCATAGCAATATCCATGAAATGAGATAGCATTTTTTCTAAAATATATTTTTCTTATGTTATCATTCCTTACTTGTCTAGATCTACAATCAACAACCTTATGTCCAAATTTTCTGCAAGAGAAATAGCAACCTTGAAAAGATTGAACTAACCTAGTAAGATCATGTTGTCTTGTAGGTGGAGAACCTCTAAACCTCTTTTGATTTTGGATAGGATTGAATCCACATCCTTTATTGCCATCTTGATCTATCTTTGCATCTCTAGAGGCATTCTTCTTAGAATCTTCAATGTAGGCTTTCTCCTTCTCTATATTAAGATTTCCATCTAATTTGGAGTTATTAGGACCAAAGTCTTCTCCTTTTTCAATTTGTTCTTTTGCTCTTTCTAGTTCAATTATTAGACTAAAAATCTTCTCCTTAAGTTTAATCCATTTGGTTGTTTTGTCATTAAGCTTGGTATTCAAGCAATCTACAATCTTCTTATTTTCTTCAACCTTAATTTTTGATTCAGAGATCACATCTTTTGGCATTTTTAGTTTGATTTTACCTCCTTCTACTTGAGCTTTTAATTTTCCATTTTTTCCTTTGAATTTTCAAGAAAGAACT
>VDFB02338950.1:35297-57819 GCA_007258455.2 Sequoia sempervirens | reverse complement strand
CTCGGTGCATTTGTTAGTCCAAAAGGCATCACCAACCACTCATACAATCCTTCATTTGTCTTGAATGTTGTCTTCCACTCATCCCCTTCTCTGATTCTGATTTGATGATATCCACTCTTCAAATCTATCTTTGTAAAGTATCTAGCTCCACTAAAAAAATCCATAATGTCATCCATCCGGGGCAAAGGAAATATATACTTCACCATGATCTTGTTTATGGCTCTAGATTATATACACATCCTCCATTATCCATCCTTCTTAGGTGCTAACACAACATGTACTGCACATGGACTTAAGCTTTCTCTAGTCAAACATTTTCTCAACAATTCTTGCACTTGTCTATTCAACTCCTCATTCTTTGTAGGTATCATCTGATGTGCTACTTTATTAGGCAAACTAGCTCTAGGAATTAGATCCATATAGTGACTAATACTCCTCACATATGGAAATCCATCAGGTACATTATCTAAAATGATCTCTTCATATTTTGTCAGCATCTCCTTTATCTCCTCTAGTTGTTATTCTACATGCTTTGAGTCTTCAGCCTTCTTAGGAACTAAGGAATAACACATGTTCTCATGTCTCAATCCATCCAGGAATCTCCTTCCATCAACCAAAAAAATTCTAGCACTCATACAAACCTCAACTTTAGGAACATCTTCCAATGGCAACAAAGTCTACTTCATCCCATTAGTAACAATGGTGTATATATTCTTCTTTCCATCATGAATAGCTTGTCTATCATACTGCCAAGGTCTTCCCAACAAAACATGGCATACATTCATAGGCATGATATCACATAGAACTTCATCATGATAATTTCCTATCTTCAGTTTTACCAAACATTGTTCACTTACCAGTATCTTATGCTCATCTTGAATCCATGCTATCTGATAGGGCTTCGGGTGTTTCAACCTTTCCAGCTTCATTTTGGTCACCATCTCTTCAGAAAACAGGTTCTTTGAGCTTCCACTATCAACAATCACCTTGAAAAATTTACCAGCTACCTTGCATCTAGTCCAAAACAAATTCTTTCTCTGCATCGATTCCTGCTCCAACTCACTTTGACACAATACTCTTCTATTCACTAATACTTCTCCATCTTCTAGTTTGTTAGATTATCTGGCATGATCTTCCTCAACAAAGGTTGTTCTTCTATTGTTTTATGTCTTTTTGCTTGTCTCTCCCTGATTACATTCAAATGCTCTATGCCCTTCTCCACCACACTTAAAGCAAGTTCCCTTGAATACTCTTTTCTCCTTATCATCTTTTCTATAACCTTCATTCTAGTAACCACCATATCCTCCTCTTTTGTAATAGTTTCCATCACCTCTATGGTACAAATTGTCATTCTTACTAACCTCCTCCTTATTCTGATCTGGAAAAGATCCTCTTCCTCCTCAAGTAAAAATTCTTCCTCTCTAAATTCTTCCACCCTCTTCCTCTTTGTCCTTGCTCATGTCTTTTATTCAACTTCTCTTCTGCTTTTAGGGCACATTGGTATGCCTCTTCCACACTCTAAAACTTGATCAAACTAATCTCATCCTATATAGACGACCTCAAACCATTCACATATCTGTCTACTTGCTCAATCTCATCCTCTGAATGTCCAGATTTGATATTCAACTTGTAGAAGTATTCAGTATACTTTGTCACACTTGACTCCTTCTGCTTCAAATTTTGCAACTTTCGAAACAAATTGATCTGATAATATGCAGGCATAAACTTCGTTTTCACTTATTCACCATCCAATCCCATGATTTTATATTTTATTTTCCTCTTCTTTTCCTATCTATCTGCAAATGTTCCCACCAAAGGGATGCATGTCCTTTCAACTTTGTACAAGAAAAATTCACATTATTATCTTCAATGGTACCTTCAAAATCAAAATACTTTTCCATCTTTATTATCCAATCAAGCAATTCTTCTAAATCCAACTTACCTCTATAATCCGGTGGATTAAAATGTGGTTTTGTATTCACTCTAGTTAGGGCTCTTATGAACCTCTCTTCTCCCTGATCCAGGATAGGTTGATCTTCTCTTCCTCTTTCTTCGTATACTTCTAACTCTTCACCACTCACATCATCAACTGGTAAACCTCTTCTCTGGGTCATTTCAACTACATCTAATTTAGCAGAAATTCCTCTCAACATCTCCATTAAAGTCGGGTCTAAATTTCCATGCGCTCCATTTCCTCTAACATTTCTTCTTCCCGCCATCTTTACACAAGTCCTCTGCAGCTACAAGTCAGATCCACAGTCTGCCACCCCACAACAAATCTTTAACAGGACTCCGCGAATTTTGGTGATCTCTCACAGATTGAATCTCACTCTGATATTGTATACACCTAAAAATGGTCTGGATAATCTAATTAATTAAATGTGATTTATTTGATTAATTAACCTTTAATTCTTCTACTATTAAATAAATAGAAATATTTATTTATATAGTTCATCTTCTAAATTCTTCAATCTTTATTTTTTTTATTTTGTCTTTATTTAGTTTACATTTGTATTCTTCTGATTATTCTATCTTAATTAAATAATCAAACTTCAATAGTTTTTATTTAATTATCATTTATCTCTCTTTTATTAAATAAACAATATCAAAAAAAAATTGTTTATTAATAATTGTTATTTCTTCCTAAATTTGAATAAATCTAAATATTCAAATATATTCATATTTCTATAGCTCATCATATTTTACCTACCAAATTAGATATAAAACATCTAATTTAATTCAACTGGCATTCACAGGAAAGTTGTGGAGACAAATTGGAGACAAACTTACAGGAAATCCTCTTCAATCTCTTTCCTCTAATTCTTCCAATCCTCTAGCAAGATGTTTTTTCTGGGGAGGAACAATCCCCATGATCAACTCAAGCTTCTTCATCTCTCACCATTGAATCCTTCAAATTAAATCCAAACCTTTGTTGTGTTGCCACATCACAGGGTGTTGTCGTGAATCTATAAATACAATCTTATTCTACAAGAAATAGATCCCCGATCCCAACTTCGTGCAAACTTACTCTGGAGAATATGGTTGTATTTATAGATCCGCAAGCTACGAGAAATATCCACGAGATTGAACTAGCCGTTAGGCTTGAAAATTATTCCAGTGTCGGTTCCAAAAACTGCCATAAAATTTGGAAGTGATAACTTGCCAGAGAAAGATCCAATCACACTCAAATATTAGAATAAGGAAAATGAACATGTCTATGATGTAAACAAAGATCTATAGGGTCTGGTGAAAAAATATGACGAATCCACCAACACGAACTGAGCAAGAATAGAACAAGAACAAAACTGAAAGAAAATATTTTTTTCGTTGATGCAAGATTGCCAAGAACCAAGGATGCTCTTGCATCAGAAAATAATTGAAAGTAAGTCATTTTTCTGTCTCACATCTTTTGTGTTGGTATCTATTATTGTGATTCTATGGGTTTTGGGTGGTGTGTCCCTCATCAAAAATGTATAAATGGGAGGTCACTAAAATAGGTCCAAATTAAGTGTGAAATTGTACTTTTAGAAAGGATTATAATTTTCTACACTACATTTATATACATACATACATACATACATACATACATACATACATACATACATATATATATATATATATATATATATATATATATATATATATATATATATATATATATTCGTATTACATAGAAAAAAGAGGATTCTAACACGAGGGGTATTAAGCGCAAAGGGTGAAAATAAGGATCCTGATACCCTCTATCACCTCCTACAAAAATTCAATTTGTGCAAAGGAGCAGACATTCTCATTGAACTCCACATAGTGCATGAAGGTCTCCATCATATTGTGTTACAATTTAGCATGGAGTAGGAAAACTGCTTTCTTAGCTCATTTGTTCCTCAACATAGTAGTGATGCAGATTGCATCGCCTGCCATTCCCATGCGTAGATACATAGACAAGACTCCCAAGGTGTCCTTGAAACGTGGCAGGTAAACTAATCTCATGAGGTGATCAGTGAAATAGATTCCCCACTCAAATCGCCTAGAGGTCAGTTAACATTGTAAATGAAACACTCCAGCAAACTAAAGTTGTGTGCATGCACCTGGGACAAGAAGTGTTTATTGATAATATTGCATATGACTCCCTCCTCCACATCATTGTTGATGAGGAATACCTCCTTGAGTTGGTCTACAACCAACCTCCACACATCACTGCATTCCACACCCTCAATGGTGAGTAAATAAATCTTAATCTCATAAACAACATCATTGGAAGAACTCAACATATCTAAGACAATAATTATCATTAAGCAAAATGAGAAGCACTTTAGCTAATTTATAGAATGGGAGGGTTAAGTTAGTGGAGTCTGATTTAAGGAAATTAATGCAAGAAAGGACACTTAAATTTCCTAAAACTTAATGAACTTGGCAAAGTAATGTGATGGTAATTTAGTAGAGTGGCTTTTGGCATCAAATAAATCTTTTGTATTTAAATGGTTTATATGGAAACAATCTTAGGTGGCATATTATTAACTATCAAAAGTGAGAAGTTGCAGATTGTTCTCATGAGTGTGTTGCCATGGGGGCTATAAATAGAGAGCGTCGATAAATTCCCTTGTATTTTCAATAAGAAATTGTGATGCAATCATAACCACTCTTAAAAATAGTCATTAATGACTATATGTCATGATTAGAAAGAAATCAGTTGGTCTCCTACAAACTGCTTATTCAACCAGATGGTGTTTATCATTCTTCCAAGAATTTTTTTCCAAGAAAATACTGGAAATTATGATGTAAAGATTTAAATAAGTTTCATTTGGACAATGCAAGGGTCTGAAATTTTGATCCCCCTTGCACTATGATGCATGAGAGAGACTCGATCTTAATTGAAGGATCAATTTTACAGTTTTGATTTTTTTTGTAGATGTTTATTGTCTATGAGCAATAAATTTTAAATGAAATGCTTAATGCTTATGAATAAGTTTGTGAGCTTTGATAGGTGTTATGGATATTCCTTCCCTATAAAGATGTGTTATTCTTTGGTATTTTTTTCATGTTTCTTCAATTAATATTGAAATTGCAGTGAGTCGAGTCAGCTTACTATTGATAGTCTAATATGTGAGTCATGATATTGATAGTTTTTCAATTTAATTTTTAGTTTAGTTATTTGTTCTAAATTAATTTTAATCGCATCTATTTCATGGCTATGGATAGGTGTTAGTCTACCATTTTTTCTTTTTGGTTAAAAGCATACCCCTAATTTCATAAAATTCATAAAATAAAAAAAATCATTTCTTATGAGGGAGTTGTACCTCTTAAAATTTAGAGGAAGATCACCAATGCAATGGTGATCTCCCCAACTATTGGTGATCGATTAATTCTTCTTTCAGGTAGAATGGAGTCAATCTAAATTGATCATTTAAAGAAAAAAATTGTCAACCAAAACCACGTAAATCTCATGTCTCCTTGTGCATGTGTGTGTTTTCTATCTCTTTCTCTTTGTTGTTGATCTGATTATTGCTATAAATTTCATTGGTAAAGTTTTTTGAAGGTGTTAAAGATTCAAATTGCTATATTCTTCTCTATTATTGCTTTGATTAAAGTTTTATCTTTATCTGCTAAAGGAGTTTGAGTTGTGTTGAAAGTTTCAAGTTCCAAAGGGTTTAAGTTTTGTGTAGACTGATTCACCCCATGTCAGTCTTTGAAAGTGTTCAACAATTGGTATCAGAGCCAAGTTCCTTTGTAGAAGACTAATAGTTTGAGGAAAAGATCCGGGATGACACATGATGGTTCATACAAGGGTCTTGTTGGAAATTGTTGTCATTGATGTTAACACTGAGGCTTGTGTTGTTGTCATTGATGCTAACACTAAGGGGAGATTATTGGTAGTTGTTGTCAACATTGGTTGTTAGTTGTAATTGATGTCAGCACTTGAGTAATATGTGTTAGTCCTTAGCATTAGTTTTATTTGTTATATTTAGTTTGGAAAAACATTGATTGGATGAGATGCCTTATCAAAGAAGAGGAGAGTTGAAGAATTTCATGGTTGGATGCCATTCCTTATCAGAGAAGATCTGAATAAGTTCATGGTTGGATTCCAGCCTTATTAAGGAAGAACTGAAGAATTTCATGATTGGATGTCATTCCTTATCAAAGAAGAGAGTTGAATAATTTCATGATTGGATGGCAAGCTTTATCAAAGAAGCATTATTAGTGATGCTCATATAACACATTATTACTATCAACAAAGTTGATTTCATAATGTTATATTAAGATGAGGATTAGAATCATTAAGATGAATATTAGAAGCATTAAGATGGGGATTAGAAGCATGAAAAATGTTGGAGAGATTTTTTTGAAGGCATATAGTATGTCTCATGCTCTCTTTATGTTCTTGATAATAAATGTGTTGTTGAAAGGAAATTTTGGTCTCTATAAGTTGCTCAAATGTTTCTAGTTCAGGAAGTTGCATTGAAGTCTATATGAGAGAATGCTCCAAATTCCTCCACTGTTGTAGCTTTCATCTTGCAGTTTGATATTCAATTTCAGTGCTTTTTGTATGTTGCACTCCTATCTTTTTAGGTCTCTTGTGTTTTCGATGAGGTTCCTATGAATTGTAGAAGGTTGTCAGTGTTTATAGTTGATTGAATTGGTCCAAGAAATGCTCTACATTTCTCCACATTAATGTCTCTACTCCTACAACTTGGTGAATATGCTCACAAAATTTGTGTTGTAACATACCCATTTAATCTACACAGTAATTTTTCCTATGTTTTAACCTCAAGTAAATAGCTTAAGTATGAAGCCATCGTGAGCAATACAATTTTTCTTTTCATGCATAAAGATAACATGCATATTTGAAATGATAATATCTTTCCAAATTTTCCCATTGCATTATATCAAGTATTACATCTTTCCAAAGTGTAGATTTTTTATTACATAATTTTATGAAAACATTAAAACATTTCTCTTTTACAATCTTTCCATCATAATGGATAGAAAACACATACATGGCTCCATTGAGCTTTTTTTCAACAAATATACGAATGGTCTAGGTTCCCTCCATCAAATCTTGGTTGCCAACTGATGAGGACAAGCATCACTCAAGCACTTTTCTGCCAACCTTGGGTTAACTGCAGTCCCCCACACATCTACCAAACTTGGTAAGATGTCCCTACCCTTCGACGAAGAGATTGGTTTGGTAACCTCATAATAAAAATGAGTTTTCCTAAGATTGGTGTTGTGTCCTACATATCTAGAACTATCACACAATGGATACAACCTATCATATGACATTACCTGCCTAGTATGTAAGCCTAGAACATAGTGAACTGATAGTGTATACAGTGGCAACATACACTACTTTGTCTAAAGTATTCATCACCCCTAATTCTAAATGAGTGTCGCATGCTCATCCACCTTCCTAGCTCAATTTGTATTTGACCATTCATATTCTATGCATAGGCTATTCCCTTTCCCATGGATTAATCTAACCCCAAGAACAACCTATTATCTCTTACATTTACTATGACACTTCATCTAGGTAATTTAAAGTAATTTTATGACTTAACTATGATAAAAATCTGCTATAAAATCTTGACTATAATGTAGTATATAATGCTACTATAGACACCCATTCCTTAATATGGAATATTTACATACACTCAAACTTAAAGATCCCTAGACTAGGAACATCAAGATACCTTCATTTTCACATAAGAAGAGAATAACCTTTCCAAAACAAACAACTTTAAAAAATTCCCACACAAGAAAACAATATCACACAATCTTTCAAAAACACATAAATCATAAAAGAGTGGAAATTGGCATGCATGTTTGTGCAATGCTCCAATTGATAAAACTAGACTCCTAGCTCAGCCTTCCCAAAATCAGCGAGTAATACTTCACTACCTCTCTTCCACTCACCAAATTCTTACACTCAAAATCCTCTCACCAACTCACAACTTAGAAAATTAGAATAGCAAAAACTCAAAAATAAAGTATCTTGAGTGAGCACAATGCATCCCAAGTGATGGAGAAATCACTTCTATTTATACCCAAATGTGAGCAACTGAAGGCTAAAAACAAGCTATCAAAGATGACACTCATTCCAAGTGTTCTAAATGATTCGACTCGGCATGAAAAAGAAAATGTAACTGCTAAAATCATTGCACCATAAACATAGACATAGATAGATTTCACATTGAAGAATGAGTTGCCCACTCTAATGGTTAGAAAGAATATCAATAAAAAATGCAAGGTTAATGTCTTCTATGGGTCGACTTATTTGGCCAGGTTCACTTTTGACCATTTCCTATATTTCATTGGCTTCATATGTTGAAATTCATATTGCAGGTTTAGACTTCTAAATGGGTTGAACATAAGTTGATACCACCAAAACATCATGCACCCTATCTTTTGGGTCGTTGCTTACTAAAGACCAATTCTTATGTTTCCTATACGTTGCATTTCATGTTTGACTAAGTCTTTGGCTATTATACATTTCACTTTGGTTGCATTTGATACTATGTGCTTATTCTTAGTGTTGCCAATACTTCACTTAACTTAGCATTTAAATACTTTATGCATAAGCATTGCTTATGTTTATGCACTACTACATATTTTAATGCTATTCCTTTAATACTGTGTTATATACTTCATGTATGTGATGCACATTTCACACAGTTTATGCTATGTTCAATATGCTATGTGCTTTAATAAATAAATCAACGCTATTGAAATCTTTAACACATATATTTAATATATATATACCACAAAATATGTATATATGTATATGTATATATATATGTATCTCCACATATAAGTTTATAAAATTCTTTATTCAATATTTGAATATACTTTACATACTCTCATATTTCATATATTGATGCATGAGTGTATTAATATATACATATATATATATATATATATATATTAATATACTAGTATGGACGTTTTCATTATGTCATTACATACATGTATGTTAATATATATGTATATATATATTTATATACTATATATATATCATGCCTTAATATTTAAACACATATATTCACAGTCATATCGATCGACATATATACACGAAGTGTATATGTGTATATATATAATGTGTATGAGTTTATCATTTAACACACACATATACATATATATACATTTTATGTATGTATATCTATCGATTAAATAATGACACATAAAGAAGAATTCTCACACAAGACAAAAGACTCAATCACATAATCTGAATTCCAAAACATTCACAAACAAGATCATAACGTTATCTAAACCATAATCAGACAAGGCTAAGGACAACTTACCATTTCCCAAACAATTGACTTGACATCAGTATACTAGAGTGAGTGTATGAAAGCTTAGTTTAGGTATTATTAATGGTTACCAGACCAAGTTCTCCTAAGTGATACTACCCCTCTCCTCCAGAGGCTTGATTCTAATCCTGCACCCAACTTAGTACATTGAAATAGTAGTTCTAGCCAAAAAAAATAAATTCATTTGCATCATATATTTCACAACTAGAATCATCATATAACATTAAATTGAATCAAACATTAATTCTTCATATTTCCAAAAACTCATAAAGCACAAATTCATTAATTCAAAGCATTTTCACCCAACTAGGTAAAAGTAAAAGGTAGTAGCACAATGGGGTGTAACATATCCCCTCTTGTGAATCATCGTCCCTGATGATTTTATGTAACAGAAAAGACATAAACCAAAAACATAAACATATCAAAATTATTTTTCAAGAACTCTCAAAAGCATGTAAGACTTGAGGAAACTTCTACTTAATCTCATCATATTCTTCCCAAGTTGTAGAATCTTCTACATACTGGTCCCACTAGACTTTGCACTGCAAAACCTCTCTATTACGTAAGCGAAGCTTAAGTGTTCCGAGCACCTTGAGAGGCTTGATTGTTACCACTCCTAGGTCTTGTACCTATAAAGCATTCCAATCAATAACATGGTTATCCCCTGGTATATAATTTTTAAGGTAGGAGACATGAAATACATTGTGCATTCTAACCAGAGCTGGTGAAAACACTATTTGATAGGTGATAGGGTTGACTTCCTCGAGCAACTCAAAAGGAACTACGTAGTGCAAAGCTAGTTTGGATGAATTTTTAAACTTGATGGAACTATTATGAGGTTTAACCCTCAACAAAACATTTTCCCCCACTACAAAATTTTTGGGTACCCATTTAGAATCTGCATATCTTTTCTTCCTATCTTTGGCTTTAGCTAGCCTCTACTTAATAATTCCATTTCGCTCTTCCATTTCTGATAACATCTCTGGACCTAGGCTTATCCTATCCTCTAGCTTATCCTAGCTTATAGGAGTTTGACATTTCCTACCATACAATGCTTCGAATGGAGCCATATTTATTGTAGAATGATAAGAATTGTTATATACAAATTCAACCAATGGTAGGTATAATTCTCACTTGTATTGTTGATCCATGCAATACATTCTCAATTGATCTTCAAGCATTGGTTTACTCTTTCAGTTTGTTCATCTATTTCTGGATGATACGCTAAACTCATTTATTAGAAATAAATCAATGACATATTAAATGAAGACTTATTTGTACATTGATAATTATAATATCCTACAATGACATGTAATTATATAATATTATAATCATATCCACAAAATTAATTATGAATATGACTTAGTTATTAACATATCACTCTACATTACATTGCTTGATGGTTGTATTATTTACTATTTTTAAATTATAATTTAGTAAGAGCACATTCATTAGAAATATGTTGTCAACATATTAGGTAAAGAACTATTTGTATTGATAATTATAATATCCTACCATGACATAATTGGATAAGATTATAATCTTGTCCATAAAATTAAATATAAGTATGACTTGATTATTAGCATGTCAATCTACATTATATTGCTTGACAATTGCATTATTTATTATTTTAAATTATAATCTAGGTGTTAAGAACTCATTTGTAAGAAACAAATTGTATTCAACTTATTTGTATTAATAATTATAATAGCATACCATGATATAATTACAAAAAAATATAATCATGTCCATACAATTGATTGTAAGTATGACTTGATCATTAATATGTCAATCTATATTATATTGCTTGATTGTTACATTATTTATTATTTTAATTTATAACTTGGGCGCTAAGAAATCATTTATTAGAAATAAATTGATGACATATTAAATGAAGACCTATTTTAACTATTTAAATATTTTAAATTATTAGTCAAAGTTTAAGGAAAATTATTACAATAATTAATTTATTAAAACTAACACTTATTTGTATTAATAATTAGGGGAGAGGACCCACTATTTGAGCATGTTTCAATAGTTGTGATAATAGTTGTTTATATAATGTCCAATAGTTGTGATAATAGTTGTTTATATAATGCTCAATAGTTGTGACTTGACCACCCATAATTAAACAAAATGTATTATTTTAATCTAAAAAGCAACCAATCGTGTCATGCCACATCAGCGCTCAACTACCCATGATGTGAATGCACAACTATTGGTCTCACTTTTTTTTGGGCCTTTTTGGACACCTTGACAAAAAGCATGTTGATGTGGCCCTGAAACGAAAGTTATAAGTAGGGGACTTGCCAAGTAAGCTACTGTAAAAAATTGGGAGTGATTTGAAATTTCCACGTAGAATTTTGAGAAGCACGAAGTTAGGGTGCACAACTACTGGATCCTCTCCCCTATAATATCCTACCATGACACAATTGCATAATATTTCAATCATATGTCTATGAAATTAGTTATGTGTATGACTTGGTCATTAACATGTGAGCTTATGATATATTGCTTGATGGTTCCATGCTTTACTATTTTAAAAGATAACTTGAGGGCTAAGAAATCATAGATGATATATTGGATAATTTTATTTTTTTACTATTTATAACTATTTAAATAGTTTAAATTATTTTTAAATTTAAAAATAATTTTAAAAAAATAATTTAGTATAAAATTTAGAAATGCTACCAACTACATGTTTTTTAAATAAGTGAGAATAATACGAAATGGAGGAGTGCAATAAATTAATTGAACTTAATTGTGATAAACATAAACATCATGTTGACTATGGTGAGGATATTTTTTTATTGCTTTAAAAAAGATCATTGAATGGAAAAAAAAGAAGGAAATTCTTTTGCGTTTTGTAAAAGAAGAGAAGTTATATAGCTTAGCATGCATGAACGTATTTTTAAAACAATTTAAGTGCTAATATATAGTTTAACAATGATTTTGGAATTTATGATGGATATTTTAGAGAGAGACATCCTTCAAAATGGTTCTATATTTAGAGATCTATCTTGGTAGAAGGATCATTCATATAGTTTTAATATAGTTTTAATATTATTGTAAGGGAAAATCATTTTTGAAATATTGTTTAGATTAATTAATTAATGTAAATAGTGTGTATAAATTAATTTTGGTTATAGAGTTATTGATAATGAATATTAGGAAGTCAAAATATTAAGTATTAATTATGGAAAATAAATTAGTAGGTTAAAATATTTAGTTTTAGAAATAAAGATGATGTATGAATTTGATATAGACATTGATGTAGATATTGGAATCGATCTACTTTAGGATTGAAAATAAGTTTTTTTTATTAGTATTTTATCTCAAATTCTAAACAATAATTGCACTATATGGTAGGTCAATTTCATGGCTCTAGGATGCTTTCAAAGGTTTATTCTAATCCCTAGTTTCAAATTTGATCTAGTATAATGTGCACTCTTGTTTCCTATTTCACTTAATTTGTTATTATTAACTTTAATATGAGGATTGGAAACACTTGATAATATATTTAAAGGGATGTTTGATCACAAGAGTAAACTCTCTCCTTGGTCAACATCTAGAAAAGGTTAGCTTTACAATCATGTGAATGCTTCTAAGATGGTTATGCAATTTTCTTATTCATTTTATTGATCCAATATAAGTGTTCTTGATATGGTCTTTCAAATTATATATTCAATTAATGAACAATTTTTTTGAGGATGAGATAGGGAGGATGGAATGAATGTAACTAAATACCATTAAATTTAGATACATAACAATAAATTGCACAAACATGTGATTTGTCATCTCTAGGTGGGAAAGGAATGGGTAGGAGTCAAACAAAATTAGAATTTAAGTTTAAAATTTTAAATGTCAGATTTATGAGTGTGGGACCAATCCCATTCTTGTGATATTGACCCAAGGCATGAAATAGTAAAACTAAGGTGGATAGTGAAAGTACAAGGATGGGTGCAATAATTAGCACAACAAATGACATATGTATAAAAATACATGTAGCTATAAGATATGATAAGGGATCTCAGAATTTATATAAATAGGTGAATAAAAACATGGGGAATGAGCTAGTCTTTTTATAAGAGTTTGGCATTTGTTTATATGTAATTATAATAAGTCAATCTCTTAAAATGGGCACAAAACTAAATGGGAAGTGGTATGGTTATGTAAATTTCACTATTACATTTCCTCCTCACTTTGTGTCACATATGAAATCTACAATGGTCATGTATTTCAAAGTATGTAACACTCAGAAACATGAATGTAAAGTAAATATTTGAACATAAAAAGAAATAAGGGTCTATATAAAGTAATGGACCCAGCTAAATATACTTTTGTAAGTTCATTCTTCAAGATGTTGATGCATTATTTTATTTTTGTATTTACTTTATTAGTTTATTGCATTTTATGCACCTAGGATAAGATAAGATTTCTTAGGTAGGTATTTGCTTGGGTAGGTTGTATTTGCATCATATGACTTATAATTTTTTATTTATTTTTGGTGGAGATGTACTACATGTAACATCACCCAAAAATAGGCTTATCCTTTTTTCTCTCAAAATTTTAAAGTCAAACAAGTTACTTTACCACCTTTTTCCTTTGTTGATACTCAACATAAGCTTTTATAAACTTTTCGAATTTATCTAAGTTGGGTCCATCAAGCCATTCTAATATGGATATAATATAATCATGAAATAATTTTGGAAAAACTCTACTTGCCAAAGATGAGTACTGGTACGTACAATGGTAAGCTACCTTTCAAATGTTTTAGTTATGGAAAGATAGGTCACTATACTTCAAGATGTCCAAACAAAGTTTTGAATAACAAAAATAAGGAGAACAAAGGAAAGATGATTAAAAAAAGTTATTGTGTTAGAGAAGATGCAAATATTTTTTATGATGAATCTAATTATGAAGATGAGGATGATGAATGCTTGTTCATGGATTTAAAAGATGAATATGTTTTTGCTAGCTCTGAAAGATGTGAAGTAAAGCCCTCCGAGGACAAAGGATAAGATTGAAGGTACTTTGGTATCTGTCTTTCATGCTAGACAGGAGAAGAACTATTGGATCATTGACAATGGGTGCTCTAATCATATGACCAATGACAAAAGTAAGTTTTTTAAACTTGAAAAGTATTATGGAGGATGTGTTAGATTTGGTGATGATACATTTGCTAAGATATGTGGAAAAGGTTCTATCAGTTTTGATGACAAGCGTAATACTGATGATGTTTATTATGTTAAGGGTCTAAAGCATAACCTATTGAGTGTTGGACAAATGTGTAGAAAATGATACAAGATTATGTTTCAAGATGATGGATTTGAGATCAAAAAAGGATCTGGAACTGTGGTTGCTACTAGAAGAAGGACAGATGGAAATGTTTATCAGCTTAAGGGTGTTGATGGCCATTGCTTTATGACTCAGATTAATGAAAGTTGGCTATGGCACAAGAGGATGTGCCATATAAATTTTGATAACTTAGTGAGAATAAGTTTAGTTCAAGCTGTGAGAGATCTGCCAAAGATTACAAAGCCTACCAATGCTGCTATAAAGAGTGTCAAATTGGAAATCAAGCAAGAAGAAGCTTCAAAGTCAAAGAACAATCTACTATCAGACTGTTGGAATTGGTACATATAGATCTTTGTGGCCCTACAAGAGTAAGAAGTCTTTAAGGTGAAAGGTATTTCATGCTATTGATTAAAATGATTATTCTAGAATGACATGGGTTACTTTTCTCAATGAAAAATCAAAAGTTCTAAACAAGTTTAAAGCATTCAAAGTTATGGTTGAGAATGAAATAGATATGAAGATCACATGTTTGAGATCTGATGGAGGTGGAGAATTCACCTCCAATGAGTTTAATATATTTTGTAAGAATCATGGCATAAAGAGGCACTTGTCTACCCTTAAGACTGTTCAAGAAGTTGCAAGGACAATGATGAAAGAGGCAAATCTATCGAAAGTCTACTAGAGAGAAGCAATTCATACTCTTGTTTATATGCTTAATAGAGTTCAAGCAAGAGAAAACAGGACAAAGACTCCCTATGAGCTACGGTATGGAAGGATTCCTACTGATAAGTACTTCAGAGTGTTTGGAAGCAAATGTTATCAAAAGAGATGAAGATAACTTAGGAAAGTTTGATGCAAGGTCTAATGAAGGTATTTTCCTTGGATACTCTACTAGAAGCAAAGCTTACCGATGCTACAACAAGAGATTGAGAAAGATTGTTGAGAGTGCAAGTGTCAAAGTTGATGTAGATTTACAAAAGAATTCAATGATGATAGATGGGTATGAATCAAATGAGTCTTCTTGTAAAGAAGAAGAAAAATAAAGAGAAGTGCATATTGAAGAGGAAGAAGCTTCGAAAAAGACTCCTAAAAATCCTAAGTATGTACAAAAGAATCATTCTGAAGATTAGATCATTGGAGATAAGAGCAGAGGTGTACTGACAAGAAGAAAAGCTGCTGAAAAATAGGTAAATCTATGTTTAGTTTCTAAAGTTGAATCTAAAATAGTGATTGAGGCATGCAAGGATGAACATTGGATCAAAGCTGTGAAAGAAGAATTGTTGCATATCAAGAAGAACCAAACTTGGGAACTTTTCCTAAGACCAACAAACAAAAATGTGATTGGAACTGAGTGGGTGTTAAAAAAAAAATGAAATGAGAATGGAGAAGTGGTAAGGAACAAGGCAAGGTTTGTGTGTAAATGCTACTCACAAGTTGAAGGAATAGATTCTGAGGAGACATTTTCTCCAATGGCAAGAATGGAAGCTATCAGGATGTTTTTGGATTTTGCATCACATAAGGATTTCTAAGTTTATCAAATGGATGTGAAGTCTGCTTTCTTGAATGGAGAATTTGAAGAAGAGGTATACATAGAACAACTAGAAGGATTTCAGTTATCAAACAAACCGGATATGGTTTGCAAATTGAAGAAGGAATTGTATGGATTGAAGAAAGTTCCTAGAGCTTAGTATGCAAGGTTGGATAAGTATTTGATACATCAAGGATTTAATAAAAGTACAACAGATAGCAATCTTTACTTTAAAGTTGAAAAACATCAAATCTTGATTGTGGTTGTATATGTTGATGACATAATCTTTGGAGGTAATGAAGTTATGTGCAATAATTTTGTAGAGGAAATGTATAAAGAATTTGAAATGTCCATGTTTTGGGAAATTAATTTCTTCATTGGATTACAAATAAATTAGACAAACAAAGGTATTTTCATTTCACAAGCAAAGTATGTCAAGAAAATGTTGAAGAAGTTTAGAATGGAAGATTCTAAATCGGTGTGTACTCCTATGATTATTGGTTGCAAGTTGAGCAAGAATGATGAATCTCCTAAGGCTAATTAGAGCAAGTATAGATTAATGATTGGAGGACTACTATATCTAACTATTACTAGATTGGATATCATGCATGTAGTTTTTCTTGTGGCTAGATTTCAAGAAGATCTTAGAGAGTCACATGTTGCAACAATGAAGAGGATATTCAGATACTTGAAGGGCACTCTGGATCATGGCCTATGGTATCCAAAGGATACTAATTTTACTTTGAGTGCTTACATAGATGCAAATTGGGCTGGTTGTGTGGATGATAGGAAAAGTACAATTGGTCGTGCATTCTTTCTTGGATGTAGATTGGTGTCATGGATAAGTAAGAAACAAGATTTAGTATCTTTATCTACTATAGAGGTAGAATACATTGCAATAGCATCTTGCTACTGATGTAGGAGCATCCAGTGGTGTAAGGGCAATCTTGCATCACCCAAAAATAGTTAAATTTCAAGTTTCTCAGTTTTTAGATGTTTTTACATTTTTTGATACCCTTTTTGTCATAATGAAATTCCCAACTTACAGTTTTTATTTTCTACTCATGGGTTGGAAGATATTGCAGTTTTAGTTTCCCAGATTTGCACCTGAAAATCTTCCGAGTTAGATTTGAGGCACTTAGAGTTCCCGGAACATCCCCAAAACTTTCTAAAATTGGCGTAGCATATTTTGAGGGTGTTATTGACTTGAGACCTTTCCAGTTCAAGCGGTTCGCTGAATCGAGTCCCAGATCAAAGTTATTTTAGGGAAGTTGGCGCACCTAGAAGATACAATTGCAAATGCTCTTTTGAAATTTGAACTTCATGTTGTAAATTTTCGGTGCCAAACCCCTACACTCAAATTTGAATGTTGTTTTGGCTCCAAACTAATGAGGAGCTCTATTTATGGGCGGGTTTCTAATTTTTGGGTAGCTTTTTGGGGACAAGCTCGCATATTGCGAAAGGGTTATTCTGTAGCTTTCTGTAACTTGCATGTGTTGTAGAACTTGGGGATTTGAGATCCTCTGCATGTAAGAAGCTCCATTTTCTGAATAATAAAATTATTCTCTTGTTTGTGGGTTATTTTATGTGTCTGGTATTGCCCTCATCAGCTACACACAAGTGTTGTGGATGAGGCAAATATTGAAGGATATTAGGGTGGTATATGATGAACGATTTTCTATCTTCTATGACAATACAAGTGCTATCAATATTTTAAAGAATCAAATAATACATTCAAGGACAAAACATATCTCAATCCAGTATCACTTTTTGAGAGAGAAGGTTGTAGAGAATGAAGTGAAGCTTGAGTATGTGCCTACAAAGGATCAAGTTGTTGATATATTCACTAAGGAGCTCTTCTTAAGGATACATTTGAGTATCTTTGGGAGAATTTGGGGGTTATTGCCTCTCCTTCTTTGGACTACATGCATAAGGATATGTATAAGTCTAGTGGATTTCAAGATTCCTTCTTTGGTTTGGACTGATGTTGGTGGCTACCTCTTAGGGGGAGTAGGTAGTAACATTATTTTTTGTTGCGGTCAAGGGGAGTGTGTGTTGTCATTATGCAGTGGTTGCTAATTGGTGCAATATGGTGTGTGCTCCTAAGGGGGAGTATACTGAGCAATAAAGAAATAGAAGTTGTAGAATAGTTGTTAGAAGGTTGATTGATGCCAAAGGAGAAACATAAGTAATACAAATCTTTGGTCCTTTTCCATTGATGTCAAAGGGGGAGAGAGTCATGTGAAAAAGGTGGTTAAGGGAGAAAGAATCATGTGAAAAATGTTTAGTTGTCAGTTGAGAAAGGGGGAGAGAATAGTGAAGAGCATGTGAAAAAGATAAGTTGAGAGGGAGAGTGAATAATGAGAAAAGAGAAAAAGAAATAGGTATGGATCACAGTTGTTGACTTTGATGGTTTTTCACATCATGTGTTGCCATCAATGACAAAGGGGGGGAATTCTACAAGTATGTGTAGTTGGTGTTGTCATTGATGTCAACAAGTTTGTGTTGTCATTGGTGTCAACTATATGAGAAGAAGATTGTTGCAAGATCATGTGGTGTCTATGATGATTGATGCTTTGATTAGTTGCATTATGTTTTCATTAATAAGCTACTTTAGTGTCAACCTCTATTTTTTCTTTGATAAAGCTTCTTTCTATGGTTGAGGAAGTGATGGAGATGATGAGGATGTGTTCCTAGTGCTTGGTTTCCAAGTGCTTTTGATAAAATTTGATAAAAAGAGGAAATAGTGAGTTGCAGTGTCTTCTGAGTTGAAGAGTAGTGTTTTAGTTTTGCTTCACATTTCTTCTATTTTCAAGATTTTCCTATGAATTTCATATATATTCATCAGAGGTGTTGTATTTAGTATTTGGTGTGCTAGATTATTGTGCAAAAGAAGTTGTGTTCACCAATATGTGAACAGTGTATTGTAGAGGTGTTTGGGAGAAATGTTTTTGCTCTGTGTTTCTCCATAGTTTGGTTTCAGGTCTTGCAGATCTGAAGGTGTGATGATATGTTGGTATCTTTCTTCAGTCGAAGTTGTTCAAGGTTTGGTGCTTCGGAAGTCAATTTCTTAAGTTGCAGTGTTTGGCAGAATTGTCTGAATGTACTGGGAGTGTACATTCTTTAGGTAAAATTTGTTGTGAAGGAGTTTGTTGGATTTAAGGGTAATTGTGGAATATTCTAGATTGTGTTCAGGTGACATTTGTTGTCCACAAGTTGTTTTTGAATCAAAGGAAGTGTGTACATAAAATTTTAATGGTGTTTACACTAATTGCGGTGGATGTTTATTGGTTGTAGAAGCATGTTATAACATGGTGTTATAGATTTGGGTCCCAGATAAGGAGTGGTGTGGTCTTCCTTCACTTATATCCACCACAAAAGTGTTTTGCTACTGACTTTATTTGAATTTGCACGGTTGAGGTGCATAGCCGACCTTGGAGAATGTTTTCAAGGTTGAAGATAATAGAAATATAAGTTGAGTTGTTGAGGAATGCAAAGATAGACAAGGATGATGTGAATGATGTGAATTGCAGAGTGTTAGGGTGCGAATTTGGAAAGTGCAATGTGAGCTTTCATGTGTTAGATTGTTGGATGCAGTGAGCAAAAGGTATCTAAAATTCTTCAGCTATGCCATGAAGGTGTTTGTGATATTGTGGTGGACTTCTTTGTTGCATGGAGATGGATTTCTCTATGTAACACTCTTCTCTATCTTCTTTTCTATTTTGGCAATGAGCCTTTGGTAGTGAGCCTTTCCTTTTTTGGGTAGTGAGCCCTCCAATAGTGAGCCCTATTGTATTCGGTATTGATATTACTTTATATTGTGAGCTAATCCTCATTGTGGTTTTTCCCATCTTGGGTTTTCCATGTAAATCTAGTGTTCCTTTATGCATGGTGTTGATTTGTTTCAATTTCTATTATTTTCCTTTCATGCTAAATCATCATAACAAATTAAGGGTTAATTGTATTAATGTGAATATGAATGTGTATGAGGGTTTTGAAGTTTTAAGGTACAAAAAATTCAGCCCCCCCTCTTAGTTGTCTTGTGCATTCAACATAAACTAGTTATTACATTTAAGTCATCTAATTAAAATATATCCAAAATATTAAAAATTGAAAGGAAAAGAAAAAAGCATGAATACAATACAATTTTCACCATTACAAAGAAGAAGCTTGAGGTGCTAAGGTGGTAGATGAATTTATCATACAATTATGTGTCATTCTATAGTTTTGAAACTTTATATGAACCCTTAGGAAAGAGGTCCTAATAGTGGTGAACCCTAACTTTATTGGTTCAAATTACAATGTGTGTACAATATTGGCACTAAAAAATTATATCCCTAAGTATACAAGGATGTGGAAAATTTAATTTTTTTACCATCATAATGACAACCCAAACTTATGCCATTAACATGTCTTCAAGTGTCACAATAGATCCCAAAAAAATTGTGCCGATACTTGTATGTCAAAAATTAATACTTGTGCATAATTAAGTCATGTTTTGTTAGTGTCAATAAGATATTCTTTGTTGCTTTGAATTATAACAGACACATTTTATTCCATTATTAGAATTGGGAGTTTAACTATTGAGTCCTCTCTCACAACTAATAATACTATACTATTCAAAACATTGAACTTTAGATATACAAGTACTATCACAACTACTAATACCCACTCTACTATTGGACCTCTCCCTAATAAAAGTACACAACTATCAGTTATTTTCCCTAAAAATATTGGATACCATTTATATATGAACAAGCAAGCATTTTAAGAAGTGTAAGTCACATCACCCCAAAATCTCCCTAAGTGATACAATAATGGATATGATCTTCTCCAATAGAAAGAAAATGAATAAGTTTGACTTTTATTTTGAAGTAAGTATTTTAGAGGAAATAATCCAGAGTATAAATACCTTCGGATGGCTTCAACAACAAGCTTAGTTGGGAAACTTGTAGCAGAAAGAGAACTTTGAGAGGGTGGAGAGAATTTTTTCCCTTCAAAATTAATGTACAAAAGCAAGGTTATGGGATTGGAAAACTATTTACACTTTATTTGGGCTACTAGTAATTTCGATGGTTCTTACAGGTGTGAAATATGGGTTAGCAACACTTCATACACCAAATGGATGCAACTAGAGAGTATCCAAAAATGCATGCTCACAAGCAAAATCAAGTTTAAAACATTGGTCCCCTAAGAGATTCTTCTAGTTGAAACAAGTGCAATTCCTATTGAAGCCATTGCTATGGTGTGTTTTTTAAGATATCTGAAAAAACTAAGTGGATGGAGGAAAATTCAATCTTGAATGAAAGGAAGGAGTCATGGATGAAGCAAAATTGTAGGTGGATGAGCAAATGACACATTCACTTAAATGCTTGTCCTAATAATGATAAAGACATTTGTCATAGATAAGTTTCACAAGTATATGCAGGATAAGACATTAGCAAAAAGGAAGAAATATTACCTTGAGAAATTTAACCCCACCCCACTTCTAATCATTAGCAAAAGGTCTATTTAGAGGCTAATATTCCGTGGAAAGCAAAGATCCTCATAGCCCAATTGAGGGCTACCATACATTGTCTTCAGTGTGAAACACATAGATGGAAAAGGGCAAAAGAGGTATGGGAAGAGAGAATTTATGTGTTTTGCATAGCTGTGATACTAGAAACAGAAAAAGCACTTTATTTTGGAATGTAAAGGTTACAGTGATATCTTAGTCAAGCACACGAGTAATTTAGCAACAACTTCATTTCAAGATCTATTCAGCAAGGAGATGGTTGAGAGAATAGAGGAGCTAATTATCAAATTGAATAGCAGAAAATTAGTACTTCAAAAAACAAAAATGACAGAGTTTGTGTCCCATAGACTATCTTTGACCTTGTAAACATTAAAAATACTCTATTATATCCAAATGTGGACCCTCATATAAATGATTTTATATGAGGCAAATTTTCCTATATAAACTTATGATTCCCTCCATAGCAAGAAGCATATCTGGTAATCTACATATACATTCTATACTTAAGAGCTACTTTAAGTTTTTAACAGATAGTCATGGGCGGCGTGGAGCTTGAAAAATGCATTACAGGGTGGGCAGCAAGAGACTCTTCTGCCCATTTGTCTCCCTACAAATACAAACTCAGGTGGGAAATACTACTTCTTACTGTTATCACTGATGATATATTCCATGATCTTTCACAATAGAATGCTATATATATGGCAGGAACCCAGGACCCCAAGATGTGGTGCTCAGAGTTATGTATTGTGGCATCTGTCACACTGATTTGCATCAGATGAGAAACGACTTGGGAATATCTCGTTATCCCATGGTCCCTGGGTAAATATGTTTACCTACATCCTAGTGACTACCATGATCCATGTTATATTCACTTTTGTG
>VDFB02338950.1:0-34751 GCA_007258455.2 Sequoia sempervirens | reverse complement strand
TGTTACAACTATTAGATCTGTGTACTCTTTTCTGCTTCAGTTCAAAATTTTGATTACTCACCCCTCTTAAGCAACAGAATCCTACTATTACATCTTGATTCTACAATATCTTGTTATTCTGATTTAACATGGATCATTTGTAGTCTAGGAGGACCGTTCTTCCCTAAGTCATAGTTAAGTTTGTTGTGTAAAACAATAAATTTTTGAGATGGTGCAGGTTTGTGGTTCATATCCCTGAAAGTCTACCCCTTGAACAAGCTGCACCGCTGTTATGTGCTGGAGTTACAGTCTACAGTCCAATGAAGCACTTTGGAATGACAGAGCCTGGCAAGAAATGTGGAATATTGGGATTGGGTGGTTTAGGCCACATTGGTGTGAAGATTGCCAAGGCCCTTGGGCATCATGTGACTGTTATAAGTTCCTCTGATAACAAGAGAAAAGAGGCAGTTGAAGTCCTTGGTGCAGACGAATACATTGTTAGCAAAGACACCACCCAGATGCAGGTATGCTTTTTATGGCTAATAATAATACTAACATCACCTAGGTAGTAAGGCAAAGCAGTTACTAGGTTGATGTTTTTCTCTAATACTAACATCACCTACCGAAGGTAAGGCTCTTTGGGTTCCTTGGTTTGATGTCTAGCATTTTCCTAATATCCCATACAAGCAACACTTAGCAAAGCTAAATTGCTTTTAAGGGATAGAGTGACTTATTTCTTGATTTTCTGTCACATTAATACATATCTAATGTCTACCTGTACTGCAGGTAGCAGCAGAGAGCTTGGATTACATACTAGACACCATTCCAGCATGGCATTCAATAGAACCATATCTTTCCCTGTTGAAGATCAATGGAAAAATGATTATGCTTGGGGTTGCTAAGGAGCCATTCACCTTTATCTCTGGGGGTTTAATCATCGGTGAGTTTCTTAGCTTTTATGGTTCAAAAATTTATTTCATTAGAAACTCTACCCTGTTTTAAAGCTAATCCCAGACCCCATACAGTTAATGGTATCCTATGTTTTCAAGTGACCATGCAAATGAAAGTAGTTGAATCCATTTTGGGTGTTTGTGGTTTCAAGTGGGTTCTCAATATGGATTCTTATTAATAAATTAAATAAAAATTACAGGAAGGAAGAGCATAGCAGGGAGTTTCATTGGCAGCATGGAGGAAACACAGGAAACTCTCAATTTCTGTGCAGAGAAGAAAGTTTCATGCCAGATTGAGATTGTGGGCATGGACTACTTGAACGAAGCAATGGAAAGACTGGATAAGAATGATGTTCGTTACAGATTTGTGGTTGATGTGGGTGCTAGTAATCTGGATAAGGAATAAAGTTTATCATATTCTGTCTAAGATCAATATGTGCAGGGTTCTGTAGACATAAGGTTTTTAAACTGGTTTAGACTTGTGTGTCATTAGTAATAGCAATATTTTAACCTATCCAATGTTTATGAAAGCTCTGATCCACCCAATCTGAGAGCAAGTATGACCAAAATTCTCCTCCAATCTTAAGGGAGTTCACACTTTCTTTTCTAATAATTTTTTTAAGTACTTTAGTACATGGCTTTTAAAGCATTCAAAGACTTATAAAAGTACAAATATTTATAAAATAATATATTTTTATTTTTATGAATTATTTTATGCAGTGCTTAGTCAATAAGATTGTAAATGTTTGTCTTAGGATTAGTTACTTAGTTTTCACTAATTAACTAAGTATGATAATTTAAAAGATTTTGAATGATTTTATAAAAAAGAAGTAAGTTCAAAGGTATTTTTTATTTAATTTATTAATGTTGATAATCATTTTTATATTAATATCTTAGATGCAAATATTGAATTTGTGCATTTGTTTTTTACTAAATCACCTTCTTAATTGCATTATTTTGACACTATCATGTTAGATGTATTTTTTTTTTAATATAGGCAAAGACGTTATTGTAAGTGCTCACTAGTGGATGGACATACATATCAAAATTTATTGACTATAATCTAGTGGCCCAACACATGACCCTACATGGCATGAAAAAATAAAAGTATCTTGATTGATTCTAACATGGTGGAATTGTCTAGTTAGCCTTTAAGATTCCTCAATTTTCTTCTTTTATGTCTACTTGGTCATTTACTAGACTTTTGTCATCTTCTAACATTTATAGTTTTATTTTTTTGGCCTTTAAATGATGTGTTTTCCTTTCTTTTTTCATCAATTTACACCCAAATGATTAGAAGTCTAGCTCAACAAATACCTATTCACTATGGCAAATGAAATGTTGAAAAATGGGTGATTGCACTCTTTTTTATTTTCAACATCTTTTATTTGTATGGTTCATTCTTTCCTTCTTTTTTTAAATTTTTGCTTTGTTGGCTAGGAGCACTCAACATGGAAGAGGTTAGCTTTTTCCATCTTTTTCAGAACCTTTTCCTTCTTATAACCCCTTAGATGCATTTGCAATGATTCTCAACTTGATTTAATACTATTCCTTTTTGAAAAAAAAGAAGCTTTTCCATAGTTTCTTATAGGTTATTGTGGCTTTTTGGGATCCAATAGCTTCATACATGGTCACTAGGCTCATCAATCAATTAAAATTACTAGCATTTAATACAATATAGTCTCTAGGCTCATTTAAATCTCTATAATCAACATCTTTCACATACAAACAACTTATAATTTTGACAAAAATAGCCATACTATCTATTATTTTCTTCATTTTCCTAACTCTTTAATCCATTCACTATCTTCCACCATGAAGGAAGAGCCTACAAGGAAGATACGTGATAGAGACACAAAGTTGGGTCCTTGAGGATTACTTCACAATAGTATTAACATTACATGCCTCAAAAATCCAATATCTAGGTGTGGAAATTTTAGTATCTTCTGCAATTTATTTAGATTGATTTGTTAAAGGATCAAATAGATTAGATTGTTATATTTATAGGCATATTAATGATAAATTAAGAATTAATTATATTTAAACTTGAAGAAATTTATTTGTAGCTTAGAATAGTAGTAACTAGGGGAAAAATATATTTAAGATTAGCATTTCTTTTTCAAGATTTAGAAAATACTAAGAACAAATCTAAATTTTATTCAAAAAAAATAAACATAAAACTTTTCAAAACAAAAACAATCATTTTTCTCACATACAAACATTGAAATCACGAAAGATAACTTGAATGCAACAAGTGTTTAATTGAAAAATCAAATAAATTAGTTTATTTTAGGTTTGTCTTGCATGTACATGCCTTTTTTTGCCTTTTTCTACTATCACACTTAGATTGTTAAAGGGAAAATAATGTGTAGCTATGTATGTTTAATTATTAAAAAAGTGCCAATAAGTAGTTCTTAGTTTTCTTTCATGCAAATTATAGTTTAAGAATTTTATTTTGGAATTATAGACCTAAAAGTACAAAAGTAACTAAAAATGAAAAAATGAAAAAAATTAGGTCTTTTTCCTTTTGAGTTGGAAGAAGATTTAGACTTACTTCATCAAATATACAATTCAAACACAATAATAAAGAAAAGTAAAATTTTCAAAGAAATCCAAAATCCTGCATACATATCAACAAAGAATGCTTAAGCATCCATTCTCAACATTCACACATATTAAGGAATCAACGAAAATCTTACTTTTCTTGTCACAATCAATGCATGTCATTCCTATATGTTTTAGGAGTGAAGATAGATTGGGTAGAGGAAACTTGGATTGAGTAAAGGGAGTTATTGCCACCCCCTTTTAACTATTGAGATTATTGAATAAGAAAAAACTTAAGAAAGAATCGAGCAAGAGAAAAAACATAGGTTGGTCATTGAATTAGAGTACCTTGAAACTCTTTTTGAACTAGAAATTATTCATGTAAACATTTCCCTTGAGAATGTTCACTAAGAACTCTATATTTTACGAGTATAAATCATTACACACAATGCAATTAACACTTTCTAATTGAATGGAATTGTCATTTTTAGATAACTCTTTCCTTGCAAAAGGAATAATGTAACAACCACCCCTTGGTTGCTACCATTTTTTATTTAATTCTCAATGAGTACCAACTTAATCGACCATGCACCCTCCACATAGCTTCAAAATGCTAATGTCGTAACTTCTTCATTCACTATGGTGGTGACAACTCAATGTCACCACCTATATGCTTACACTCGAAAGTGGTAAGCTCACAAGGTTACGGTCACTTCTAAACCTAGACCTAAACCTCAAGGGTTCATTCATGATGACCTTGCCTACGTATCCCCTTGGGGAAATAAGAGGCTTCGTAGTTTCCCACCAATCTTAGAGGGAGTTCATGTTCTCTCCTCTTGTATGAGATATTTGATTTCACCTTTAAACCATGAATATTCATTAAGTGTAAGTTACAAACTTAGCCAATTATAATAGAATGATAATATTTTTCCATCAAGTGACATTACCAACCCTTAGTGTAAAAATATACACAAATACATGGGGGTCATATCATACCATAATCCCCAAGATGATACAAAGTGACTGTCTCAAGCATACATCACATATACACAAAGTGACTAGCTTGTACACATCAAATACAATAGTAACTAGCTCATACACACATCACCGTGACTATCTCATATGCACATCACAAGTACATTAGTGACTAGCTTATATGCATAATGCAAGTACATTAGTAACGAACTCATACATACATCACATTACAACAGTGACTAGCTCATACACACTCACAAGTACATTAGTGATGGGCTCATCTGTACATCACATTACAATAATGACTAGCTCATACACACATCACAATTACACTAGTGATGGGCTCATATGTACATCAAAATACAACAATGAATAACTTGAGCATACATCACATATATCTAATGTGACAATCCACACATTTCATCACATGTTTACATAAAGAACAACACGTAAAGTGGAAATGGATGTAACCTACTGCATGCATCAACACACTACCCAATTCATAATCACATAAGCCTACCATGACACAATCAAGCATCCCATACTACTTGATGTCATCACTAGCAAGGGCATCAAAATATTAATGTGCACAAACCTTAGGAAAATTACACCAGTATACAGGGAGTGACTAACATGCAAAAAATGAGTGACTAACACATCCACAATGAGTGGCTAACACCTCCTCTTTTAGTCCATCCCGGATAGAAAAGGAAATTTGGTGCATTATGTACTACATCGTAGGTCCCATCCTTTTTAATGATCTTTTGCACCAATTTTGATGGTGGAAATCATCCCATACTACTTGTAATCATCACCAAGTAAAAAGTAAAACAAAACACATCACAAGTAGCACACACACAAATTCCCCTAATACACCAATGCCTATCCACCATATCCAAGTGGATTTTGTGGCCTTGGTGAGAGAGAGTAAATAATCAAATGAGCTTACAATGCATAAGGTCAAATTCCTAATGAGGATTCACCTAAGGTGTTACCTAATCTAAGAAACCATTACCCACATTAGGTCATGCCAAAGCTATACTAGGAGGTTGGTCCAATATTACCTACCTATTCTTCATTAGAAACTCTCTTCCCTTCAGTCCATTAGACAACTAAGAAGCAAGTCGTTACATCACCTACATGTTGTTTGCATGAAGGCCTGCATGCCACTAGTGGAAAACCATCCAACCCTCTAGCATACACTACACGTCCATCATTGGCATGTTATTAGCCCCAAGCCCCACATGCTCCTAGTGGAATCTATCTAGGCCTCTAGAGTAACATGGGGTATGTGTCATCGACATGTCGTTGGCCCCAAGTTCCACATGCTGGAAAAATCTATCCCACTATCCAAGTGGTGCAACTAATAGCCCATCAACATAGTATGTTCCTTGACTACTGTCAATCTCAAGCATGGATAAGATTATCTTTGAGTGGATCATAAGATTTTTTCATCAATGATCACCTCAAATGATAGGTATAGCCTATGTGTTAGAGGTTTATAGCCTCTACCTATGCCCTCGTAGGGTCCTTACTCCATTTTTTCCCATAAAAGTTAGCATGTGTACCCAACTTAGTACTATAACTAGAAAAGAGATTCCTAATTAGGAATAAGTAGATCACAATCAACTGATTTAGAGGCCTATACATAGTCATAAAAGATTGAGGTTATTTTTCACAACACAAAAGAAATCATCTAGAACTAACACGAAATGAACTCAACTTAACATGTACAACCACTACCAAGTAGTCAATCTATTTCCTTCATTCAACTTACTATTCATTAACATATTATGTATTAAATACAAGTTATCAAGTTTTTTTAACTCTTCCATAATAATCTAATACCCATTTCAGCCTCATCTAAAACCTACTAAAGAGAGAAGGTCAAACCAATTAGGAACAACCCCAAAATTTGGGAGTTATCCCCCCTAGACCTTCCTCCTATGTACTTGAGGTCCAAGGGGCATCTTGTACCTGAAGACTACCTACATACCCATTTCCAAATGAGATCGAGGTCACACGCAGTTCTCCTGACAAGGTCTCTCAAAGGAAACCTACACATAGGTTCTCATAACCCATGGCTTTATTAATTACTATGTTTTGCTCCAACAAGGTTCCTTTAAATGATTCCCAATAGTTAATAGTGTTTAACAACAAGCAGGGAATTCAACAACATTCCCAATTTAGCTAGCTTAAATTATAACACTTCCATCTAAGGACTTCAAGATCTCTAATTAGACCTCCCACTGATATTAATCCTAATTCAAAGTGAGCATCCCAAAACCCTTACAATTTCATACCAAGGACCTTGTGCCACATATAGTACCCTGATGATATTACCACATAGTTTATAGCATAGGGTCCTATTTAGGTTTGGAACATGATAACATGTATAGAACATGATTTGGTAATATCAGATATCACAAGCCTAATAATTTTTCCTATCCTATTAACTTATGACATCATTCTTCATTAGAACATACCATGATAACATGTATACAACATGATTTGGTAATCTTAGATATCACAAGCCTAATGATTTGGTAATCTTAGATAGGATCATGATGCTTAATCTAAGATGCTACAATAAGTTTTCCCTATCTACACATATACTCAAAACTCAATTTTATAAACCATGTAATCAATTATCCAAAATTCATAACCACACAAAAGTATTAATAATCAATCATATCATTACTGAATCACCAAATATAATAATTTTTCACCATAATCAATAAACAACAAAATATCAACAACTACTAAGATTGATGATCCCATCAAAAGACCAATTTGTTCTCAATAAATCTATAAAATTCATACAACAATAATTGCAAAAATAGATAGTTATAGCCCAATACTAACTAAAAGACTATTATACTTAGCTCTAAGAATGAGATTGAAGATATATTGATCTAGGCACTAGAATATACTGTCATTTCTCTTTCTTTTTCCTTTATTTGACATTCTTACATGAAGGTTGTGGGCCTGAAAACTCCATCGCCAATGGTGACTTAACCTTTGCATCTCGCTCCCCAATCTCCCTGTAACAAAACTTGGATGCTTCAGTAATCTTTAAGCTTCAATGGCATATGTAGTCTATTTGAAAGCTCATATTCATCATAGACAGGGAGGATGTTTTCAAAGGTTGTGGACTATATCTTTCCTCTCCATGCTCCCACTAATCTTAATTCCTCATGTTCCTCTCGATGTAGGCAAGGAGGGCACTGACAAAGATTGTGGATTATGAGCTTTCACCTTCCAATTCCATTTTCTTAAAATTTTCCTACAACCTTTAATGGGTAACAGACACCCAAAAGAAATGGGTGCCCATACCTTCAGAACTCCGCAATTAAGCATGCTTGAGCCGGAGTAGTATTGGGATGGGTGACCTCCTGGGAAGTCCCGATGTTCCACCCTTTTAGAAAGAAAAGGAGGCATGGTGTAATCCTCAATTCTTTCACTAGGACCTATTTCACCTTCACTAGGAGGATAGCAGGCAGGTAACTCCAGGCAGTTGGAAGCTTCGAGTAAAGTTTTTTCAGAAGGTGCTTTGGCTTTTCTTAGTGGAAGCTCATGTGGTAGCAGGCACCTGAGGGTCTCGCTCAGTGGAAGGCAGGCCCTAAAATCTCAGCAAGACCAATTTTTTATTTGTGGAAAGGAGGTCTTTGGTGGCAGGGTTTTTGTGGTTGCCGCACACAGGGGACACAAATTAGCATCTGGAAGTCTCATGGGTCAGAGGTTGCATTTCTACAGGGATAGGTTTGAAACAAGCTGAAACTACTTTTTGTTCTTTTTTAAGGTATTTTTTTCTTTTCTTTTGTAAATTTGGGAAAATCAAATAATTCCAACGCATGATGGTTAAAAAGAGGGGTCTAAAGGAAAATTTAGACCTCATATACCAAGGCTCCATGGTAGAACAAACACTGTCTTCAAATGAAATCAAACACCAAAAACCCTTGGAGTTGGTTGGTTATGTGGGGAACAACTCCAAAAATTCAGAAGGAATCCAAACACATTTGAATGGTTCTGTGGTTAATTTATTTTACCCATAGAATCTAAGATCTCCTTTGGTTCACACCTTTCACCTAGCAAGTGGGTTTACAACTTCTTATAACAACAACTCAGTAGGGGACTTAATAGGTGATTGGGGATCATGCATACCAGTAACCCCAAAAGCATGCATAGAGGATACAAGGGAAAATCCGGTTTTCATAAATGCCAAACAATACAGAGGTATCTTAAGGTGCAGGAAGGCTAGAAAATTGAGGCAGACTCAAAGGAATAAATTCACCATGACTTTACCAAAAGCCCATATCAGTAGTCCACTGGCATCCAATAAGACATTTCAAATGGGAGAAAAGAAAAATGTGCAAGTTAAGAATAAAGGACTTGATAATTGTGGGGGAAGTTTGGAGAATTTCAAATCAATGGTGAATAAAAAAAGTGGAGTGCTACAAACAAAGGTTCCAAGGAGGCTTCACCTCAAGAAAATAAAGAGAATTACAACCCTACTTCCACACCTTTAATGTGGTCATCAGATTTATATGTGGAAGAAATCATGAGCATGAAAAAGAGGCTTGAGATTCTAGAAGAAAAAGGGTTGTGTGAAGACATCAAGGAAAAGGAAGCTATAGAATCCAGGTGCAAACTTGAAACAAAAAATAAGGTGCTCAAAGAGAAAATTTTAAACCTACAAGTTAGCATGGAAAGGGGGCAACAAGAATTGATTTCAATGAAACGAGAATTAGATCAATTGAAAGTAACAAATAATAAGAAGTTGGAAGTGACAAAGGGAGATGACATGTTTTAGATAAAGGAGATTCAATCAACATTGGTAGACATGGAAAAGAAAGAAAGCCAATTAAAAAACTACATAGAAGAGGCCAAATCATGGTCTCAAGTTGTAAGCAAATTATCAAACAAACAAAATGAAACCATAGAAAGGAAAATCAAAATGCAAATAAGAGAAGAAAAGGACAAACAAAGTAAGGTTGCAAATATTATAATCAAGGGATTGAAGGACTTCAGTGAAAAGGAGAGAACCAACATTTTAGCAAGATACTTCCTTAGAGACGAGCTGAAGTGGACAAGGCACATTCAACAAGCAAACATAATTGGAAAAAAAATAGGGAGAGGAAGAGATAGGCACATAAGAATTGTCATGAAGAATGTAGAAGACAAAAATGCAATTATAAGGAATAGGGGGTTACTCAAAGGAACACACATCTACCTAGACAAATATTTGACCTTTGTCCAACAAGAATTACAAAGGAAAGAATGGGAGAAAGTGAAAACAAGGAATGAAGGAAAGTGGGCTTGGCTGAAAAACGGGATTGCTCAAATCAGCAATCGTGTACCAAACAAGAAATAGGGATTAAGGGCCCCACGGGATTACCTACATAGAGTGAGCTAGAACTGTAGAGGTTATCCATGGAGAAGAGGACCAGGTTTGGGGCCCATAGCGAAAGGGAAATATATTATTATCCTTATTGAGACACATGAACATGATGATTGCAAAGTTCCAAATTTTGAAGGTTACAAGAAAATATCAGTTTGGAATAATGGAAGTGAAATAGGAAAAGGACATGGGGGTGTAACAGTTTTGATTAAGGAGAGCTGGGGTGGAATTATAAAATTCGAGAAAGAAGATCCAAATAAGCAATACATATGGCTGAAAATAATAGATAATGGGGTTACCTTCATATTAGCTGCTGGTTATTTTGCTCAGCAAAACTCTAAGATATATAAAAGGAGAAAATTAGATAGTGAAGATCCATATGCCTCTTTAAAAAAGGAAATTTCTCCATTTAGCACCTTGGGGGAAATTGTTCTATTAGGTGAATTTAATGCAAGAACAACTAACAATCAATTTCTTCAGCTGAATAGTGAAGACCAGGGAAACACCAATCCTTTATGGCTAGAAGAGGAAAAAGATCAACCATGGGAAAGAGCATCACAAGACAGTAATGCGAATGTTTCTCACTTTGGAGAAAAATTATTAGGGATCTGCAACTTATATAACTTGGTTATTTGCAATGGCATGAAAGTTTTTCCAACTTTCGGCAATATCACGTGCAAAACTTATAATGGCCAAAGTGTGGTAGACTACGTAATCTACTCTCAACTTTATTTCTAGAGTTTTGGAGTTTGAGATTGGAGAATGTCCCCTTGAGATGAAATTTGACCGTGCACCTCTATTTGTGAAACTTGGCATTGTCTCAAACAACCAACATGATAAACAGGCCCACCACAAGAAAAATGAAACTATTCCTAAAGGTAAAATAGTCATGAATCAAGAAAATCAGGGTCTCTTTAATGCTGCTTTAGAGCATCACTTACTTGAAATGGAGAACAACATAGGGGACAAAGCTATCAGTGGGGTTGGTGGTCGTATTTGCAGCAAACTCTTGATTCCTCTAATTCATAAGGCATTAGTTCTTGTAAAAGATCTCGCCCAAAGAAAAGGGTTACAAACACTTTTCCAACCAACCCATGGTATGATGAAGAGTGTAAGGCTGCCAAAAGAACTTTGAAAGAGAATGGGTTGAACAAAGAAAATAAGAAGAAATATGAGAAGCTGGTGCAAACAAAAAAAAAATTATGTAAATACAAGAAGGAAAGAGCTCATTTCTCTTGGAAAGCACAATCCCAAAGGTTTCTGGAGGGAGTTACAACAAAAGAGAAAATAGATTGAGAATAACATAACATGTGTGCAATGGTTATATTATGCAAAGTGTCTTTATGAGAGAACCCAAGGGAAGAATTCCCCTCCCATAATTAACACATCAATGGAGCTCTTCATGGTTGAAGATATCAAACAAGGTATAAAGAATTTGGAAAGTGGGAAAGCGTTGGACATAGATGGGCTGCAAGCTGAATTTTTTAAATGGGGAGTTGAAATCCTTGCTCCCCACATCAAAAGGATGTTTAATGATGTCACTTGTGATGTTTTTCTATTGGAATGGACAACTAGTGTCATCATCCCTCTCTATAAAAGTGGCAATATCAATAACCCATCTAATTACCGCACTATTATGGTGAATCCTATTCTTGGAAATCTTTTTGGGAGCATGTTAGAGTGTAGAATCAACAACTAGGCAGAAAAAAGAAGGAAAAAGAACAAAGGGGCGGGCTGGTTTTAGGCCTAAATACTCTACGGTTGACCACTGCATCACTCTTAGGCACCTAATTGAAAAAATATGGGACACTCAGGGTGAAGAAGCTTTTTGTTGCTTTGTTGATTTTAAAAAAGCCTTCGATATGGTGCCCAGAGACAAACTATGGAATAGAATGGATGAGCTAAATATACCATATGAATATAGGGCTATGGTGCATAGACTTTATGAATAGGTTAGAGCTAAAATCAGAACAAGTGAAGGTATTTTTGAATGTTTTGGTATTGATATTGAGGTCAAACAGGGTTGTCCTTTATCCCCCACTCTTTTTGGGCTATACATTGATAAACTAGAAGATTGGTTAAATGAAACTAGTGAGGTGGGCACTCATTTGGTGGGTTATGTGGTGAAGTTGCTGCTATATGCAGATGATCTTGTCTTAATCTCAAAAAATACCCATGGTTTGAGGGGTCTTTTGAAGGCCTTGGATCTTTTATGTCAGGAAGTTGGAATGCAAGTGAACACTACCAAGACCAAATTCATGATCTTCTCCCTAAAGAAGAAAAGGAATCAAGATAACTTTCTTTTTGAAGGCAACCCCTTGGAGATAATGAAAGAATACAAGTACCTTGGGATTTATTTTCATTATAAGATCAGTTGTGAGACTAGTAGAACAAAAAGGATACAAGGGGGTTGGAAAGCTTCTTTCTTACTTGAAAACAGGTGCAGGAATCCTAAACTTTGGGATTGAAAAACCAGAAAAAACCTCTTTGGTTTGTTGGTCACACTAGTAGTTCTCTATGGCTGCAAAGTTTGGGGCAGCAACATGTCAAAGTATAGATGGAGACAACTAGAAAGAATCCAAAAGCATATGATCACTTGCAACCTCAAATTCAAAACCACGGTCCCTTATGAAATTCTCTTGGCTGAATCAAGAACCTTACCTTTAGAGGTGTCGGCTATAACTCGCTTGCTAAACTATCTAAAGAAGGTTGAGAACATGGATAACCACCGTTGGCCCAAAGTGGTTGCGAAGGAGGTCTTAGGCTATAGAAATAAAACATGGATGAAACAAAATAACAATTGGCTGAGAAAATGGGACATCAACTTGCATGATTGTCCTAACACCAATGAGGAAATTAAAAATTATGTCACAAAAAAGTTCTTGGCTGCCATGTGGACAAAGCAGATTGGGCGAAAGAAAGCTCACTATGTCAAAGAGTTCAACCCAACTTGGGGGAATGAAGATAAAACTTATTTAGGTGTTACTATTAAGGGTAAATCAAGGTTGCTAATTGCTCAGTTGAGGACCGGGTCGCATCATCTTAGGTCTGAAACCAAAAGGTGGACTATACCTAAGGAAGTGTGGGAGGATAGAATTTGCATTTTTTGTAGCAAAGGGGTGGTAGAGACAAAATATGGTATTTTATCATGGAGTGCACAACGTATGAGGATATCCGTAGTCAATATGAAGGCAATTTGAAGATCAACAACCTACACGAACTATTTGACAAGGAAAAAATCATCAAGATTACTAGTTTTTTTATCAAAATTCATAGAAGATCCAACATCGAAAAGAATTTGGAGATTTCATAGTTTTGTGGTTAGAATTTTTTGTCTTGTGGATGACATTAAAATCCCCCATTCATTCATTCATTCATTCACATGGTATCTATATTGGCTCATGTCTCTCTTCCTCTCTAATAAATGCCCACCCCTATCTCATTAAATGTATCTTCTGCCAGCATCTTTTCTTATTGTGGAACCCATCTGGTATCATTACTCTTTTCGTCCATAGTTCTTTAGGCTTGAATAGTGGGATGTGAAAAATAACCCTTTGGGAACTTGTACAACATAAATTAGCATCATTGCCACTCATCATGAAACTTCATCCTTGTGAAAAGAGTAGCTTCCTATATTATTTCTCATTTAACTTGTTTTTTTTCACATAATCAATATTGATTTTTCAGCAATTCAATTCAATATGTACATGTTCACATGACTATTTGTGATGTAGGGGAGAGGACCCGAGCATGTTCCAATAGTTATAGCATTTGTCAATTTAATGTCCAATATTTTTAACAATATTGAACCAACAATTGCGACTTTAAAGTTGTTAGTGTTGATGATGACTACACATAATTGAATGAAATGTATTTCTTAGATCTAAAAAGCAACAAATCATGTGATGCCACATCAGTGCACCAATAAAACATAATTTAGTGCACAACTATCGGTCTCACTTTTGTTTTGGGCCTTTTTCAACACCTCGACAAAAAGCATGTTGATGTGGCATCATATTTGATGATGTGGCATTGAAACCTTAGTTATAAGTAGGGGACTTGCCAAGTAAGTTGTAAAAAATTGGGAGTCATTTGAAATTTACACGTAGGATTTTGAGAAGTGCAAAGTTAGGGTGCTCAACTATCAGGTCCTCTCCCCTATGCATAGTAGTTGCAAATATTTTGGAGTATACATAGTTTGAACTTGCTAGAGCTACAATTGGCATCATTTTGTTTCCTCCTTATAGAGAATGAGATAGAAAAATAACATCACTTTTGTAGAGACACATTGCATATGATAATTTAAAGGAAAAATTATAGGAAAAAGCACTCTTTTAGTAAGCCTTGGAACCAAAATAGTGTCAACCATGTTCCATGTCATTGAGATATTCATTACAACTTGTTATTGGGAAGAAAATGAATAGACAAGATGGCGGATACTCCTTCCTCCTCATTATGGGGACATCAAGGTCCTACAATTAGGGAAGATTTATATTGCAAAAGGAAATCCTAAAGTTTTTAACGTGCTCAAAAGAGATCTAACAAACAAAATACCTATATTCATACTGACTATGAATTAATTGCAAGCAAAGTCACAATTTCAAAACCTATGACACAAACTATATGATTGAAGGAGGATGAAATTGCAAGAACTAATTGTGTTTGATAAAGGAGAAACTTCCAAGGTACTCACCACTATCTCCATGAAGACAACCACTAATATAATCAAGTTATTAGAAGATGATGAACCTTTTCATTTTCCATTTCAAGGAGAAAATCAAGTTTCCATGATTGATCTATTGAAAAGTCTTTATGTTTGGTGGATGTTGAAGGGTATATTTCAAAGGAAGAGTTCATCCTGCATCTACATTACCAATGAACAATGCATTACAAAAGCTCCAAATAAGCAATACTACATAGCCACCCTTTGTAAAATATGTGAATCCTACAAATAAAGTCTCTAAATATCATTAACATATCTAAAAATCTTAAGAAAATTGATGAAAGCATATTTTTTAATGTGGAAGGAGACAAATACAAAAGTGTAAAATTAAATCAAAATTAAAAAATAGATTAGACAAACACAAACAACTCTTACACATTAGATTTCTATTATGTCATATGATAATTTTAAAGAAATAATTCAAGTCAAAATAGAGATGACTAAAAGAAATTCTAATGAAGACAAGATAAGCATAAGTGATTTTCAATGAAATAAAATGATATGCATAATATTTGAACAATGAATCCAGTGATCTTGAAGTTGCCCAAAGAATATGAGAACTATTCCATAGAATTACACCCACCAAAGAATGGAAAATGTGGCATAAATTTTCTCCATTCTAAAAGGGAAATAAAAACCAAAAAGGTACATGAACTACATTAGTTCTTCCAAACCATTGGTTATTTTAGATATGTACAAGAAATTTTTAAATACAAATTTGAAACCTTGTAAGATTTTTTATCTTAGCCAAAGATCCCTTGTTGGACTCCATCTCATCATAAATATTCTCTTACCTTACTAGAAGCCTTAGTGACTAATCAAGGACAAACAAGTTCCAAGAATTCTACTAGAAATGAGGAAAATGAGGCCACCACTCATTCAATTAAGGTTGACAATCTTGTACTCAAGAAAAGAAGTGTAAAGAATAAGAAACATAAGAAAAAAAAAGAAAATTTAGAATAGACTAGAACAATCCACACTTGGTTAGGGAAGAAATGGGGAATGCTTCTTTTATTTTATTCACAATAGAGGGTGATGAATTTTACAAAAATATTAATGCACCTTACCTCAATAAATATTATATAGAAATTCCTACAAATAAATTTTTACTTTCATCACATTTTTTTCATCTCATTATGTTGTGTTCAATGACTAATCTCTTCTAATTTTTGTTCTAGTTACTAGGCCAAAGGTTGACAACACATGGTTTTTCTTAACTAGGTCATAAGGTCTCCAATTAAATTTCAACATTTATCCCCTTACATTTATATTAGTTTGAATAAACAAATTTTCAACTTCAAAGTGATCTAGATTTCAACTAGCACCATTGCCTAGCCCTAGTTTCATTATGTAACTTAGTCTAGATAGTACTTCCTAGAGTCTAACAAGAAAATATTCTTCATTATAATAATATGGGGTGCATAATCATCATCCTTATACTACACATTTATCTCTAATTATAATAATTAGGACAAAAACATTTGTAGTACACCTGAGTACTAGTACACTCACATTGTAGTCTATGTCATCTTGTAGTCCCCTATTTCCTCAAACAAGTATTTATAGCCATTTTATAGGGAAACTTTATATATGAAAGTTAAATATCCCCTTAGACTGGTGAATCTTCCCATATTTCACTTCATCAAAAAATGGTGTTATATGTTAGTTATGCCATATTTTGTATTAGGAAGTGTGCATTTTTATGAAAACAACCAGTTTTCATTCCAATTGTTACAATGCATGTACTTCCTAGTGGCACAACCTCTTGTGGAGGTTTGTATTTATTTTTGGGTGTCCTTGGTGGGATATTTCCCACATTTTCATTGGTAAGTGTGTCATGTGTCTATAGAAATGGTGATCATCCCATCTATTTGTGATGTGATATCTCCTAGTTGACCCACCTATTACTTAGGTTTCCTATGGAATCATGAATGTATTTAAGTAAAAATAAGTGATAGATTTGAGGTAGATGACTCCCTCATCCTATCCTTGTGGTGTATTCACATGAGAATATGATCATGGTTAGAACCCAATTATTATCATGGTGTATTCCCTTCTCTCATAGGTTCATCATTTAATCCCATCCCCTAATTGGTAAGTAATCTACTTGTTCCACCTATTTTGGTGTAATGGTGATGTCTTATAGGTTTTATTGATGTTTAGTATTTTGTATGATATGAAGCATCATCCCAATGACCTTGGTATGTCTTTTTGTGTCATTGTTCTTGGTATTACATTTATGTCTACATTAGAATGTAGTGCAATGTATGTCAATATCAAATCATGATTGATGAAGTTTTTCTTATGTAGTTATTCAAAAAAAAAATTCCTTAGATGATGTCATGGGTGTGTGGTGTGGGCCATTATATTTGGTATCAAAACCTAGGATCTCTAGTTTATGTGTTTTCCCATTAGAATGAGGTGTGGTTAACATTGTGTCTGATTAGTGATTGCTCAAGTACATTTTTTTGTGGAGGAAGGATGCCTCCTAGGCCTTAATACACTTGACAAGGAAGGAATGATAACCTTAGCAAAGAGTTTCCTAAGTTTGAGAGTGACCACTCTCTTATGTTTTTTTTATTTTGTACAAGCACATGTATAGGGCCTTAGTTTGGTTATGTGTGCTACATGTAGCAAGTGTTGTTGCCCATTTTTTCTCCTTGCATGATATGTTTTGGGATCCTTTTGTGTGTGGATAGTTGGACCCTTGTGAGTACCAAGAAGTTGCTTCTATGTGTGAATTTCCTTCTTGATTTTCTAACTCCTTGCTTTGTGTGAATTTTGAGTGACACTTTTGGGGTCCTGAGTGCTTGTATATACACTTGGGACAGTATGACTATGAAAATATGTTTCGAGAAAAAAGAATGTTGATGTTCTTGGATCTTTATTGAGTAAATGTGTTCTTGTGAATGATACGTTTGATTATGAAATAGTCAATGTTCTATTCATATGCCTAATTATGGAAGAAAATATTGATATGATAATTTTTTATTTAAAGACCCTTGCATTGTGTACCTTGGTGGGTGTACTTAATGTTACAAGAATAGCATCCTTGCTTAACCACCTTTTCATAATTGAAATTTTATATTTATATCATGTGTGGTGAATTGAAATACATATTGAAGTGCATCATGCATTGGTTTCTATTTGAGTGCATGTCATATATGTGAATTGACTATGTTCATGAATGAGAGAATTATTGGATTAGTTATAATAGATCATTTGGGTCAACAACTTAAGTCCCTAAATTACATCATTTTCTTGGGATTCTTGTGGGAACCTAGGTGCGATATTGCACTACATTAATTAAAAGTTAAAAAAGGGGTGTGATTAGGAAATATACATGGAAAGTTTAAGTATTTGGTAGAATTAATGAATGCATTGGTAAATTGTGTAGTTTTTGACTCGAAGATTGTCTTTTCCCCCTCTTGTGCATATTAATTTATAAAGGAAACTATGCATTATAGGATCATTTTATTGGTTTGTATTGAATCCCCCAACTATATTATCATTCCATTTGAAGCATGTTGAGGTTTTTTTAGAGTATAAATTAAGTAGAAATGTATGTTGTGTTAAATGCATGTCTCGTGTGGTTGTTAACTTCTTGCATGGTTGAATGCTCGGCATTCCTTGTTTAATTGAACTTATTGAACTACCTTCACTTTGAGCTTGAGTGTTTCATAGCTAAGTCTTGGTCATTAAATGATTGTTAAGGTGTGACTATGTGCATCATTTATTTGTAATTATAATCCCTTTGTGAATGATGATCTGCACCAAGCTAAAAAAAGACAACACAAATAAGGTTAGTCATTCAAATTAGCACAAACATCATTCCCTATGAGATTCTTGATCAAAAAAAGATGAAAACATAAAACAAAAGCACAAAAGAAAGCAAATGAAAACATGTTAACAAACTAAATAGATCAAACCTCCATCCCATAGGGGGGTTGGTGTCACTTTGATGTGCAAAGTGTCCCTTTCCCAATCCCTTTGATAAGCTTCAAGATCCTTGATGAATTTGGAGTAGAGTGACAATGCCTAAGATTGTGGATGAAAATGGATTTGATAAAAGCCAATTTCCTTCAAAGATAGTGATAGCAATTGGATGATTAATGGATGAAATGAGCATAATGACTTTGCATGGATTGTGGATGCATATTGTGAAAAGAATGCTTCTATTTATAGAAGCCAAGGGTTGAAGAATGAGAGGATTTGGTGAATGTGGGATAAAGTGAGAGCCAATGAGAATATGACACTTGTCACAATTCTATTGGAAGAAGGTGGAGCACATTTTGGGAAATGTGTGAGTGGAGGAGGATGGAAGAGAAGTAAATGTTGATGGTTGAGAATTTGAAATTGGTGTAAGAGGAATTGAATGAGATTTGAGAGGATGTAAGAAGATTTGAAAAGTTGTAAGAGAAGTTATTGCAGATGTGAAAGGTTTTTGAAAACCTTTGGAGGGAAATTGAATGAGAGGTTGTTGAGAGGAATATTCCCCAGAATATGCCTTTGTGAGGATAATTGAGGTAATTAGATAAATAGAAGAAATTGATTTTATGTCCAACTTGGCTAGTTGACCATGGTTGATTTAACTCTTGAAGAGTTAAAAGATGGAGGATTTGATAATGATGATTAAAAAGCTGATTTAGGATTAATTAATCCAAAATTAATTAATTAGGAGATGTCACATTTGATTTGATTGATTTGTAATCAAATGAGAGGATTAAGAAAGGATTTAATTAAATAAGATGATTAATTAGTTAGAAGAAGGGTGAATTAATCCAATAAATTTAATTATTTGATTAATAGCTGAATTTGCTAAATTTAATTAAATAATGTTGATTATTCAATTAATTGATGATTTTTTAAGTGATTTAGGAAGAAACAATGTTAGTTAATTAGAATCAGATGCATAGTATCAATCAAGACTTTTTTGGTTCTACACCCTTTAATGTAATACTTTAGTAAAGTGTTATTCATGTGCAAGAAGAAAATCCATGTGGATGTGATCTAAAACCTTATTATTATCATCATGCATAATAATATGTTCATGTTGTCTTGAAGCCATAATTTCAACTCAACATGGATTACTCTTAGAATGATTAAGTGGAAATAATGATCTATGTTGTGTGATGTGTTTAGATTCTTAAAATACTTGCTCAATTAGTCTATTTGGGCATGTTCTCTAACTCCCCATGTTCTCTAACTCCCCATGGATATTTCATTCCAAGTGTAGTGTAGCTTTTTACTCCCTCAATTATGGTTAGAATTAGTTACATACTACATGTAATGTGTACCTTATAAATTTGATACTTTGTTTTAGTTATTAATGAATTCTCTAATTGTGTGTAAGGGTTGGCATTGATTTATTAATTCCTTTTATGATTAGTTTGATTAATTCCTCCTTTTATGATTAGCTAGTCACCAAATGTTGCTACCTTTTTACCTTGCAACCATTGGTCACACTCAATTTATTATTGAAATTGAGATCATTTTATAAATTATTGTTGGAGTTGAAAATTCTTCCTCAACATGTTCATTTATTATTGTGTGGCTAACTAGAATGTTTTAAAATTAGCTAGTCACATATCATGCAATACTATTCTCTATTATGTCCATGATTCAACCCTCTAATGGGTTGTTTAAGGGATAAATTTATGGAGAACATACTAATTCTTGATGTTGTATTAACTATAACAATGTTAAGCTTGAAATTTATTATTCCTTATGAAACATAATTAGATGCTTATGAAGTGGTTAAAAAATTATGAGTTATATTGTATGCATATGGATGTTTTTCTATGAGCAACTTGTGTCTCAACATTAATGTCAATTGTGTTTAGTATTGAGTGAGATATTGAGTGTTTGTATGAGGTTGATTGTTTTCCTTTATTTGTGTGATCTAATAAATTAATTATGTTGAACTTCTTGTATGGATTGTGTCTTGCTATAGTTGCTAGAAATTGGTTGGGTGTTGACTTAGTCCACCAACTATGTTTGCCCTTGCTACCTCATTCTTATTTTTTCTTCGTTGTTTGACCATGTTTCCTAGTGCTACAACATTATTTGAGTGTTTATGAAGTGTTTTAAACACCAAATCCATGTTATTGGATAGCATGATGGTGCATAATGTCATTTAGATTGTGTTCTCATAGCTACACTTATATTTTGAAATACTATAGGGGTATAATGGTGCATTAGTAAGTGCTCAGGAACATATTATTTATAATTATAATTCTATTTATCTCTTGTCATATTGGTAGTTGTGTGAATTTGGTAGTTCCAAGAGTTTATCCTTAGCAATTTAGATCTTTTCCTAACGTAGTGCTAGAAGAGGATCCAATTCTTCTATAAACGATTGGTTACCTTGTAAGAATGCTTGGTGTATGAGCCCTATAGAGGTTCCTTCTTTTCTTTTTATCATTATTTCATGATCTTGTTGGGATTTTTAACACTTAGGTTTGTCATAGTTGAACATTATTATGACATAGACTAGAGCTATGCTCCTATTTTTTGTGTTTAATTACCTCCTTGGGTATTTTTCTTAGGGATTTTAGATTTACAAGCCTCACCTTTTGGGAGATTTTATGCTTTGAAGTGGTTATTTTCTAGATCCTTTACTCTAAGAACCTATAATTTGTCCCTAGTTTTGTGTTGAGAAGCTACAATGTTAAGGAAATCCTTTATTTTCAAGAGTGAAACCCGAGGATAAACCTCATGGATAGAAACCATGATTGAAAATGAGGCATGATTTTGGTGAGCATGGATTTGAGGTAGAGTTGCATGCATTCTTAAAGGATGGTTTCCCTATCTTTTGAGTTGTATCTTTGAATATCGTGGCCTCAATCTTGAGAGAGCCATTAACAAGTTCAACCTTGTATTATAAATTATTGTGGAGAGTGGAGTTGTAGGGTTGTGTGTCTTTCCTTGGCCTAGTAGGTAGCTAGATGGATTTTCCTATAAGTATCACAATATTGGGTTAGAACCTTTTTACTTGTGGTCAATAAGACCATGGGGCTAAATATTATCATTATTTATAGTGGAAATTGGAGGATAGAGTGTTTAGATCTCTTATGTGTTAGTACAACTATTAGTTTTTGTTCACCTAGCTTGTATGTGTTTATTCTTGGGTTTGAGGACTAGAATTGATAGAGTCTAGATGGTTGATATTCTATGATATTTTCTATTTTGAAGGATTTATGTACAAGTACCTTACCCTTGGTTGGTTACAATCTTCCAAGAGTGAACCTAATCCTAGTGGGAGAGGATACAATGCCCACACATTCATTTCTTTGAGTTCCCTATTTTTAGTATTATATATCTAACTATGTATCATGGGGTGTATAGGCCATGCTTATTTATGTTGCATAGATTTTTTTAAGTGTTTCATCTTTATTATTTCCATTAATAATCATTATTATATTATTGATTAAGTGTTAATGTATTGTATCATGCTAGTTGTAGATGATTTGGTGATTTGATATTTTGATATCATGTTGAGATGTATTATATGCATTGTATGGCTATGGCCATGTGTGTTAAACCACATACATGTTTAGAGATGGTATTCCTCTACTTTTTATTTGTTGATATTTTGGCTATGCTAGGATGCACGTGTATGGAAGTATGACATGATCCTTGAGAGGTCTTGATGTATTTGATTAGTAATTATTTTTAAGCATTGAAGGTATGACAACCTTATGCACTAATTTCATGATTCATATTTGGATCATGTTATATACCTTGAGATGCATGTTTTATGCTTTCTATAACTATATTATCAAGTGTTACATTCCATTGCTACCCCTATATGTATTGGGCTTATAGATGTGGTTATTAAATTATCTCAGTATTTTATATTTTAATTGATTATCATATTTCCATGTTTTGATGGGGTGATTATATGATCTATTCCATGTTGTACCCATTGGTTGAGTGTACATTGCTTCAATTATTGTATATATGGAGAAGGGATAAGGTTATTTTCCCAACATTGGTTATATCAAAGATGTCACTTTGGGCTAAGTTCTTTCTAACCCCTATCATACTTAGATTTAGTATAAGATATGTCACATGAGACCATGAGTAATTAAGTCCATTTGTGTTGTGGAAGACCTATAAATATATTATTATATTTGTGAATATTTATTTTACTATGTATTTAATTATAGTTCAAAGGTTAAATCCTTACATTTTAATGGTAGTAGTTGCTTTTGTGGAATTGATAAATTGGAAAGGGTGTTGAGTTAAATGCATTAGGAAGTATATTTAACTTGCTGCAATTAGTTAATTTTGATTTGAAAATTTTCTATTGGTTGGGAAATCTCTTTGAAATATTTAAATTTTCCTATGAAAGAATTAAATTTGAATTACTTCATTTTCTTTTAGAAAGGAGAAAATAACTTAGGTATTTTAAGTTATTTGTAAAAAAAAGGTGTAAAGGGAAAAAGACTTCAAAAAATATTTATTCAAGATGCATTTTGGAAGAAAGTCTCTCAAATCCTCTCCTCAAAAATTTGAATTGGTTGGAATTGTTTGATTTTTCTTTGCTTAATCTTTCAAATTGGATTCTCTATCATAATCAAAATTGGTTGGAATCACTTGATTTTGTATTGCTTAATCTTGAAAATCGAAAATATTTATTCAAGATGCATTCTACATCAAAATGGATGGATTTGAGGTAGATGGTTCCATCATCCTATCCTTATGTTGAGTTCACAAGAGAATGCAATCATGGGATTAGGACCTGGTCGTCATAATGGTGTAGTCCCCCTTTCTTGTAGGTTTTTCATAGTTCATCCATTGATTGGTTGTGTCACATTCCTTGGTGCAATGGTATGTCTTGTAGGTGTCATTGATGTTTAGCATTGTACATGATGTGAAGTGTCATCACAATGGCCTTGGTATGTCTCATGTTTTGTTGTGCTTGGTATAACACTTGTGTGTACATTCTAGTGTGTAGTGTGACATGCCAATATCATATCATAATTGATGAAGTTTTTCTTGTGTACTTCTTTAAAAAAAATTGTCTAATATCCTAGGTGTATGAATTGGAGCATTACATATAAAAATAGCTCATATATATAATGAATAAAATAATCCTAAAATTAATTAAAATATTTGTAAGTGAATAAAATAATTTTGATTATTCTTGACATTTCTAAATTAGTTGTACTTAAGAAACCTATACTAATTGATAAATCCTTTCATATTCAAAAATAAAAAGGATACTCAAACAATTAGATATTATTATATGAATTGGTAGGACAAAGTAAATGCCTTGAAATATTTTGTGTCAACCAAGATTATACCTCATGTGTGTTCTCATAGCCATTTAAAAAGCAATGGTTTACTTATTTGTCAATGCTTGAACAAACCTTTTCTTTTCCTTTCCTTGAAGGGGGGTTTCATACTATCCACAAGTTTATTTTGCTACCTGATTAAGAACACAAGACTATGCTAATATTTATTTGGCTAAGATCCAAGGACTAAGAGGTCCTTATCCCTTATCATACCTCCATTGTTTTGAATCTTGATGAGTGACATAATCAAGAAACATAACATCACCCTCGTCAATTGTACTCAACCAATTGAATTACAAACCTTTGATATTTTCTTATTTTTAATAAATACTATTAAAGTAAATTCCAAATAGATATGAGTTTATTTCAAGGGAACTAAAAATGTTGAAAAAATGAAGTCTGAAAAATCATGATTGAATAAGGAGAAAATAATAAGAAAGATGCATCAAAATCAACACAAGTCTATTTAGTAGGAATCAATATCCAAATAATGTACGATGGAGCCAATTAATTGTAAGTTTCTTTATAATATTCTCTCAAAACCAACAAAGAATTTAATGAATTAAATACAAAACAAAAAATTTAGAATGATCAAGCAAATTCTTGTAACTCTCAAAAATTGTAAAAAATTTAGAATGAGCTTGAAGGGTGGTCTCATGAGAGCGGGATCTTTTGTACTGGGAGAATTTTTGTAGTTTCCCTCATGTTGTAAGAGAATATTATGGTAGCTTAAAACTATTGATCACTTGGTAAAAAAATGTATAAGAAAGGTGGGATGGGAGGTTCTAGACATACATATTTTTTATAGCATTATAAAAGTTGAAGAAAGAGTTTAAATAATTGGTATGTTGTGATTAATTTATATTTTTTTATGATTTTTTTTTGATATGCAAGGTAGTATTTATATTGATTTTATAGAAGTATACATGCATCTGCTAAGCAGGGGTTAAAGGTCCATCCTGGACTCCAAGCCGAACAAAAAACATTCCCAGCCGGGACAGAAATCCATCATTTCAACATTCACAGTCCCATTGCAAGCATCAAAGAACGAACTACTATAAGCATTGATACAAAAAAATTTAGGTCGGAGGCTGAGCCTCATCCAGCTTATAACAAAATTAACGTGCCATTGCACTAATACTAAAAGTCCATCCAAAGTTTGACAAGCTATAAAATATTAAAACTTGAAAAAACTTCAAACACAGAGGCCGAGCCTCACATGAAACCGTTTATTTCTGCAAACCTTATGAAATCTTCCATCCACTCCAGCCCCTCCTCCGACACAAGCTTCAGCTTTCTCTTCAAGAACTCCACAGCCACGTCTGCTAACTTTCTGTGCCTCGACAGTGCAGGCCCTTTGATGTCTAAGATGAAGGGGAAGACTTTAACAGCATCATCCGTTTCCCATAGGAGATCCAAGTCTGCAGGACGTGGAATTCCTTTGCCTTTGAAGGCCGCCTTTAATGTCTTCTCAAGACCTCCAAGCAAGTCATCACGAAACAGTCGCACCATCATCTCCTTTGCCTCCGCCTTCGGGGTGTCCAGGTCCAAAAGCACTGCCAGAAACCGAGAGGAATATAAGCGTTATCTCTGGCAAATTCCTTTCTTTCCAAGTGTTCTTTGCCTAGAACCATTTTGACAACAACTATTGACACCGGATCATCCTCGAGCAGAATTCGCTTTAACCTCTAATCCGTAACTTCCCGAAAGGCTATCTGCCTCTCCGTGGCCACCAAGGAGACTGGTGTGTCAACACCAAAACTTTCCAACCCCTCCGCTGAAATATGGATGATGAACTTCGACTTCGTCGTCCTCGCCATTTGCAGAGCTTTTAATAGTCGTTCCCTGCACAGAAACAAAAGACAATACCAGATTTTGAAGACCATACTTTAAAAATGACTTCATCAGTTCATTTAATAAACCCGTGAGATGTTAAGCCGAGCCTCCGCACACGAGTCTGGATAATGGCGGAGTGAGCATATCGTCCTTGCCATGAAAGTATCCTACGGCCTTCGTCCTTCCGCCTACATACAACTATCACTTCGTGTGAAGTGAGTTGCCACTCGGCCCTTCAACTTTCGTTTCCATTATTGCCGTGCCCTACGTGTCACGCTAACGGCGCTTTGAGTTCTGTGCCATACATTCCCCCTGTCATGCACCAAGGTTTCCGCTATTTTCATGAGCGACTAACTTAAAATGATCCCCATCTCCTCCCTTCGGCTATTTGGAAAAGACTTGGGGTGACATGGCATTGCCACTCCACGAACACCGTGTCCATCCCAACCACCACCTCATGTCCGCCCTGTGATGGCTTGACGCGTGACCAAATGAGGGGTGGAAACCTACCCTACCACCCACTTGTTTATGTGATATTTAGGTCTTTGCATAAATAGACAATATTTTGTGACAATTTGTAATTTATAATTTAAATTATTCTTAGAACACAAGATTTTTAATATATTAAATGTAAAAAAGAGATTAATCATGTGTAATTTGTTTACATCGACTTTTAAGATCACACTTTATCATCTATCTTTTTCTTTTTCTTTTCATCATAAAATTAAATCACAAAATGTGATCTAAATAATAATATAAACAAATCATACACAATAGAAAAAAATTATAACTATCCTACCAAGAGAATTTTGAGTTGAGCTATTTAGCATGGTCTTTATTGTCTATTGTGAGAAATACCCCTGGATGCTTGGAACAATCATATTTTGTACCTTTTCATCCATTATTGAGCATAAAGAATATCCTACTTAGTGACTGATCTCCTTGGTATTTATTATGCCAGTATGGTCCACAAACTATATTATAATATAGTATTTTCCTCTAAGTTGTATGACTAATTTGCTTCATTCATGACTTATTTGTTCATTTCAAGATTGATGTGGTCTTCATAACGAGAGATTTTTTATTTGATTGTGTAATCCTTATGCTTTTAGCCATCGACTTTCTCTCCATACACTAGTATTTAAAGAAATGTTATTTGGAGCACTAAGGGAATGATAGAGATTGTGGGGTATTTTAGTTTACTTTATGTTTGGTATGAGTGTACTATATTTTATATTATCCCTTTAAAATTCGAGCAATAGGTGATATATCATATTAGCTCTAAATAAGTTTGTATAGTAGACAATAATAGTTGGACTTAAACAACACACACTAAGCTTTGACTTGTGTGTGTTATCGTATGTGAGCCCCACATTCAAATTTCATTTGAGTTTCTATCATCTATTTCTATTGTTCATAAATATTTGTGTCAATGGCATATGGTGTTTCATCTATATTTGTCAAAACAATTAGAAAGTTGCAACACATGTAGAAAAAAAGGACAGTTTATGTGCTCCTCCCTCTATTGAAAACAAGTTTTAACTCACATCCTTCAATACCTCCCATTTTTATAAGCTATAATAATTTTAAATGATAAGTATGATATATTGATATAATATAATATAACATAAATATTTAATATTATATTATATTTATATAATATATAATATATAATATAATATATTATAATATTAACATAACATAAATAAACAATAAATAATATAAGAGTATACTATTATACTATATGATATAATTTTTGTAAAGCTATAATAATTTTAACCCATAAATATGTCGTGTTTATATAATGTAATATATAATAAATATTTTTATTTAATAAAATATAACATTATAATTATATTATATGATATTATATTATAATATTTTATATATTATAAAATATATTACAATATAACATAAATATATAATATTACATATTTCCTATTTATATTATGTTATATATTATATAATATAATAATATAATATTGTAATATTATAATATTATATAAATATAATATAATATATATTTTATACTATTGTATATTATATTGTATTATAACATATAATCTAATATAATAATATATTATAATATGATTAGTATAGTATAATATATTTATATAAATATATACTATATTATAAATTATATAGTATAAAATATATTATATTGTATTATAGTATAGTATAGTATAATATATTATACTTATTGTTTAAAATTGTTATAGCTTTAAGAAATTATATAAGTATATAATGGAAGATATTGAAGTATGAGTTAAAACTTATTTACAATGATGGAGAAACATTTCAACTATCATGTTTTTTTGGATGTGTTATAGCTTTATAATTGTTTGACAAATACGAATGAAACATCGTGTCATTGGCACAAATATTTATGAACAAAGGAAATAGATGAGAGAAAGTGGAATACAATTTGGAGGCGAGGCCCACATGAGACAACACACACTAGTCAAAGCTTAGTATGTGTTGTTTAAGCCTAACTTGTGCATATTAACCACTCTATTTGCTTTCTCAAATCCTAGGTGGACTCATTCTACCATTGTCATTCACCACTTTCTTAGGAGGAGGCAACTTGCAAGACACCATATACATGACCCAACCTACAAAAAGTTGATAGTATGAATGCCCTTCTATCTTTGTCTCCAAACACTGAGTTGGACAAGATACATTGCCACCATTACCATTAATCTCCTTACAATAATGTTAGATCATTTATTTTCTTCATGTTATCTTATTCTTTAATGCATCTTCTTTCTAAACATAACCTTATTTTTTCTCTAAATCTATGCGACCATTCTTAAATCTTCATCAAAAGTCCATTCTTAAAATTAAAAGCCTTATTTCCTTCTAGAATCTCTAATACACATGTTTCACTTTTCACTCTTTCAATTTGTATATTGCAGCTACAATTGGTACATATCACTTACATAGAAAAAAAAACTAATACACATGTTTCACATTTCACTCTTATAAAGTTATACATTGCAAATGCAATTAGGACATATCACTCACATAGAACAAAGAACACCATTGAGAAGTCTGATGTAAACTAGAGGGAGGTTGACCACTAACAATTGCATATCAAAAATAACTCAAGAGGTAAAGTGAGTAAATGATTCCTTCTTGGCAACAAAAAGTGTAATTTCATATTGTAAGCTCAAGGAATTATTATCTTAGTTTCTCTTCATGGACTCCTCATTTGGAGTAGTTTTTAATATTTTTCTTCCAAGTTCTTACAATAATGGAAAGGTTGAGGGTCCCCATAAATGGTGACCTCAGTTTTATTGTGTGGAAATTTTAGGCATTGATGATAGGTTGAAGGGACAAACTACATGGCATGTATCCATGGGCATTCTAGGAGGATGTTACATGGTAAATCAAGGTCCAAGACTTGACATGTTATTTTTGCAATAGTTGGACCAATCTAAATTGTGAGTTTGATAGTACCTTTTGATTCATGTTCATTATCATCATATGCTCTAATGGTAATGCCCTTTTTCCTAAATAACCTTGTTGGAGTATCCCAAATTTTTGACTAATTTTAAAGTACAAATGTTCAATCCTGCACCACCATATACCAAGAATCTTTTGATTTTATGCTTGTGGATGGAGACTTCTAAATGGGTGAAATCACATAGTTGTGTCTCACTTTTGGCAAGAGGAAATTTTTGGAGTGGTTGAGCTAAATTCACTTGTACACCTTCGAGCGAAGGTATGCAACTAAACACCTTCACTAGAAGGTGGATCTTCATTAGAAGATAGTTTCCATAAAATAATGGTTTTTCCATAAAATGGTGCTTTTTGCATAGTGACCTTCTAGCAAAGGTAGGACCTTCATTCAAAGTTACCTTCACTCGAAGGTGCAAAAAATGAAAAACATTACATCTACATCAAAATCTCCTCAGAAATTTCAATTTCAAACCCTGGGTTGGACCTACAAATGAGCTTAACTTGACAAGATATTTTGCAATATCGTAGCCCTCAAAGCGAGCTTTCCAACAAGTATAATTTTGATATGCTTTCATTTTTCCATATATTTAATTTTTAATTTTTATTGAATATAGGTTTTTCTCTAAACATCAAACTCGTCATTCTCCAAGGGTTGAAAAATAGTAAAACATTGTAAAAAAAATTCAAAAAATGTTTGTTCCCTCCATATTGATGTTCTTGTTTCACCAAAAAAAAAGGATTCGGCATATACATAACAAGTTATGTTATATGACACACACATATGTCCAAATTATAGTTACAGTGACTTCAAAAATCAATTAAAAAAAATATATGTAACCAAAAATTATGTAATCAACTTTTCGATGGAGTGCACAACTTGGACTTAAATGCAGCTATGTAGAGATGTGAATCTCTCCTCTCGGAAAGGAGGTGCCCTTCTTCTTGCTAAGAAAACAATAGTAAATCACACAAGTAATTACAAATGTACACGTAATTCACGGAGTGGGGGGGGTGTGTTATATTCATCCTTCTCTCTTTTTTCAGAGAAGATGTTTACAATGCTTCACGTGTTGGAAGTTCCGAATTCTTGATAACTGAAACGAACAACTAGCAGTAATGCCAATATCTCTATCTCGTCAAAGCGAAGCATAGAGATACCAGAAGTAATTAACAACAAACAAATAAATTAAAAAGGGAAAGCTCACGAAGGCACAAAGTCGTTCCGTAGCTTTATCAATGTTGGATCTGTGCAGATGTACCGTTTGCTACGTTAGAAGCACAAAGTCTTCTTAGACGCAACAATTCTTCGAATAGCATGAACGATTACAAGCACAAAGTCTTGTAGATCATCCAACAAAAGTATCAATGAGCACGAACGATTACAAGCACAAAGTCTTGTAGATCCTTCGACAAAGCATCCAAGAGTATGAATAATTACAAGCACAAAGTCTTGTAGATTATTCAACAAGAACATGCAAGAGCATGAATGATTATAAGCACAAAGTCTTATAGATCATTCAACCAATGATAAAAGAAATACAATGCAATCTAAATAAAAAATGTAACACAAAGTTTACATCAACTACTTAGAGTCTTTCAGATTCCTTGAACTAATCACTACCAAATCAGATCAACTCACAAAAGTATCGAATCCAACGCAAAGTTTGGCTTGCAATCCTTTTCTTTATTGATCGAATCTCATTCACAAAGCATGAATGCAAAGTTTCACAAATTTGCTTACAAAAGGGCAGCACTTCGTTGCAAAAGGCTAAAAGATCATTTACAATGAAAATCCCTCACATTATATAGAAGGAGGGATGAGCAAAATAAGGAAAGAGCTTGAGAAAATCAGGGAAAGTTAGGTGGCGATTTTAGGAGATCTCACCTAACTTTGACCAAAGTCAAAAGTGTAATTTGTTTTCAAAATATTACATCTTTGAGCTTGGTGTAATTACAATTTACAAAAGGACATTCGAAAATGTCGAGAAATATTTACAAGATGCATAAAGGGATGCACAGGAAATGTCTAACACTGGAGAATAGGAAGCTTCTTCATGTTTCTTTGCTTGGGCGCGGAGTCTTCATACTTCTTCCTGGTCTCCTACATGAACTTTTTATTTGGATGAACCAAGATCAAAGGACATCACCTTCGGGATCACTTGACGAGATCTGGAGAGAAACTGCAAGGATGGTGAATCCAACAGCGTTAAGAAAAAGAAACGATGGGAAGCATGAAGCGAGCAACATGACGGGAAAGCGTGGAAGCCGGATGACAAAGACACAGCGATCACGGGAGCGAAGAAATGGGGTTTGGAATGGAAATAGAGCGAGTTTGAAGAGACTAAGATAAAAACTGCCAAAAGTGTAAAGGTGGTAAAATTCAGCACCATTGCACAAAAAATGACTAAGTCTGGAAGAAAAGTGCAAAGGTGCTAAAATTCAGCTCCATTGCACAAAAAATGACTAAGTCGGGAAGAAGAAAGATTGTGAAAAGTGTAAGGGCGCTAAAATTCAGCGCCCTTACATTTTTGGAGATTTCAGTCTTTGATGCAGGGGCGCTAAATTTTAGTGCCCTTGCACTTTTCAGAGTTAGAATTTATTCTGACATTTTCAACATGTCATGGCACTAAATATTGGTGCTTCAGCATCTTGAGCACATTTTTGGTAAAACAAATGTAGGGATGAATGGAAATGGCGCTCTGAGTTGGCAAAGTTTGTCTGCATGGAGTTGCCATTGAAATTGGGGAATAAAGAGAAAGCAAGGGTAACAACTTACAAAGATGAAATGCGAAAAACGCTGGAGAAGAACTTTGAATTTACAAAACACGTGATTGTAGCTTGAGAAGAACTCGCCCAGCAAGAAGAAAAGAAGAACAAAGACCATAAACAATGAAAATGGCGAAAAAAGAGACTTTTAAGTGAAAAGGAAAATCAAAAACCTAACTCAAGTCGAGCAATAAATTTAGGCACGAAAAGTGGCACGATTGACGAAAAACGTGAAAAAGATGAAAAGCAGCGCCGAGAACGAAGAAAAGGGATTTAAGTGTTAGGAAAAGTGTAATGGCTAAAATTTAGAGCCCTATTAAATTTTGGAAAAAAGTGACTTCATCGCGAGCTAGAATTTTAGCCCTTGCATTTTCCAAACTTAATGGTGGCCAGGCGAGAGGCGCGCACCGGTGCATTCTCTGAAGATAAGCTAGAAATGTCGCAAATGGTGAGACTTCACCAGCGAAGGAGCTTCGTTTGAAGAAGGTCTTCTGGGAGGTGAACATGGGAATGTGAATTGACTATTTGAGACTGGAACACATTTTGAGGTGGTTTGAAAATCGCCGTTGTCGTGCAATTTCCACGCGAGATCCTAGGAAGCAGAGACAAGTTTAAGAGTGAGGGTTATCCCGTGGAGATATTTGCTAGGTCCCATGATAACATGTAACCAAAAGTATATAAAATATCCATTCCTCTATTTTGATGTTGAGAATCTATATTTCAAAAATTAGAATCTTATCCTTTATAGAAAAAACTATGTTTTACGACACAAATGTTACTTTTGAAAATGTTGCTTTTTGTTTAAAACTAATTATTAAAGGAGATGTTGAAAGATTCATAATTTATTTTGGATTTAAAAAAAAAAATATCTAGAATCTACATAGAAATTTCCACAAACCACTATTTTGCATCATCTTGAAATTATTAACGATTTGGCTTCTATAGGTCTTAAAAGATGAAGATTCAGTTGAAAATATTGATGTAAATGTCCATCTTGGGAAAAAAGTGAGACATAGTATTGTGGGATCACCCAAATGTAAGGCATGATTATGATATGTATTTGAAGGGAGATCCTTTTCAGTGAATAATAGATGGTGATTATATGTGATATGCCCTACCATAACTTGTAGTTGATCAGTATCTATGTTGGTAGCAACGAATGATTCTAAGAGTGCCTTGTCTAAGATTTTTTTATGTGATGGAGAAATCCTAAGAAGCTCAAAAATGGATATTTGAGCTAGAATTTTCTTAAGGTGTTCTATTAAATTGTAAGCAGTTGGTAGCACCTTAGTTAAGCTTTTGATTGTGGTGGAGCTCCTTGGATGGAAAATTTTCCTCGTCATACACAGTAACTCCATACTCAAGATTCTTACTAGGTATAATGACAACAAAAATGCAATTGTTAGATTCTTGGATATGTTCTACTACATTATCATAAGAGTGGTTAATTTTTTTAATACTCATTTGTTTTCCTGAGTCGATTCCCTTACCATGGTTTGGGATTGGATCCTTGTAAATACCTAGATCATTATTTCTATTAGTTTCAAAATGTTGATTGATTCTAACATCTCCTTGGTCAATGAGATCATGGATGATATTTTTAAGTTTCATGCAATTTGTTGTTTTATGAAAAATTTTCCCATGGTATTTGCAATGATCATTATCATTATACCATGAGAGTTTAAATTGTGGTTTGGCATAATGTCTAATTTTTGAAAATGTGATAAGATTTGATTGAACTAGTTTTTTCAAGACCATCTCAATTGGCTCCCCTAAGGGGGTGTGATTTCGTCTAGTTGTGCTATTAGGTCTTGGTGGTCCTCTTGGAGGATTTTCATTTTGATTGTTTTATTGATTGTTTGATGGGGGTTGTATATTTTGTATAAATTTTGTATCTACAACCAGATCATTGGTAGCATTCTTGTTTTTAGCCCATAGGTGAGGTTTATCATTAGAGTTTGATGTTTGATCCTTGTTATCCTTGTAAATTTTAACAATTCCTTTAGCAATAAGCACCTTCTCAATTTTGATCCCCTTTTCTTTGACTTCTTTAAAGATGTTAGTGCATTGTATAGTTAAGTGGAAGCTAATTTTGGTGTTAAGGTTTTGGACAAATATATCCACTAGTTGTTTCTTAGGAATAGGCCATTTGCATTTGTTGGCCTTATGTCTCCAACCTTGTAGGAAGGAAGCAAAATTTTCTCCCAAATTTTGTTTTGTTTTATATAAGTTGGTCATGGTAGTTTCATGTTCCATGTTGTATGAAAAATGACCAACAAAATTTTCCACAAGTTCGTGGAATATTTTGATACACTGGTCGATTGGATAACCATTTTATTTCTTTTCCACCTAAACTTTAAGGAAAGAGGTGCATTAAATATGTATCGTTATATGCCACCTCTAGACATGCTATGTATAATTCCCATATGTGTTCTCATAGGTCACCTCTTCCCTTGTATTTGTCAAATTTGGGCATATCAAAGTTGTGAGGGAAAGGTATCATAGATATGTTTCTATCAAATGGATATGGAAAAATGTCCTTGAGAGTATAGCTTTTCTTTGTTTGTCCTAGTTGCATGTCATTAACCCTTTGGTTCAAGTTTTGTAGTTGCAATGCCAAGTCATTTTGTTGGTTATTTTGTGGTTGGTTAGATGGAGTGTATGTTTAGAGTTGAGGGATGGATGAAGAATTGTATAATGGATTTTGATTTTGTAGAATGTTTGGAGGAATATTGTACAAGTTATATGGAATATTTTGGTTTTGTTGAGTGACTTGTTGTGGAGTGATTTGTTGTTGTGGGATGTATTGTTGT